>VUQR01027284.1:43718-66887 GCA_015108515.1 Hemichromis elongatus | reverse complement strand
GGACGAAGTCAGTGATGGCACTGTTCACAGTTGGATTCAACAAATCTATATTGAAATCACCACATATAAATGTCATTTTCTTGTTGTCAGTGGGATTGTACATCTTCAACATTTCCTCTGTGAACATTTTTATACATGATCCAGGGGTCCTGTAGATACAGCTGATTTGCATTTGCTGATTTTAGATGCACAGGCATGCAGACACTGAGAAAAGCTGGATGAATCAGATTCAGGTCACTGCTGATCAATATCTGGCTGTCCAGCACAATTGGCACAAATTCGGATCATATACAGATTCAGATAATGAGGGTAAATCCCACATTCAGCCCAAAAAACTTAAGCATATCTCCAAGAATTTCAACCTATGCCTTAAACAAATTTTTTGCTACAGTTAGATTTGAATGTCAGCACACCTTTAATACCAGTCCAAACATACAGACAAACATAACCCGAGTATTTCATTTGTAGGCCAGAGTTCATGATTTAACAATAATAAAGAGACTGGGCAAATATGGCATCCATGGGAAAAGAAAAACGCAAAAGAAACATTTTGATGATTTAGGAAAATATTCTAGGGACTGACTGAAGATAAAAGTTGAACTTTATTGGAAGGTTTGAATCCTGCTATACCAGGAATAAAACCAAAACAGCATTTCATAAGAACATCATCTCACAAACAGTCAAACATGGTGGTAGTAGTGTGACGGTTTGGACCTGCTTCACCACTTCAGAACCTGGACAAGTTCTCTTAATTCATGGAACGATGAATTCTGCTCTGTACCAGAAAATCCTGAAGGAGCATGTCCACGGACATCAGTTCGTGCCCCGACGCTTAAAGTCCCTAATGCAGCAACGCAATCTGAAACACACCAGCAAGTACACCTCTGAACCGAATGGCTCAAAAAAGAGCAGAATTATGGAGTGGCCGAGTCAAAATCAAAAATGAAATCTGATTGAGAAGCTTTGGCATAATCTTAAACTGACATATCCAAAAACCCTCCAATGTGCCTGAATTAAAACAACTCTGCAAAAAAGAGGGAGCCAAAATTCCTCTGCAGTCGTGTAAAAAAAATCATTGTCAGTTATCACAAATGCTTTATTGCAGTTTGATTGCAAGGGTCACAATTTAAAACTAATATCTTGTATTTCTTCAGCACATTTTTTCTATAACCAGCTTTCTGAGCATGAAGATCATTAAATACATCTTATTTTTTAACAGCAAAATTGCATTGATTAAATGGCTATGACAGAGTAACAGAATAAACACTGGTATCCAGGATCTTTTGTGTATTCTGACAGCTCACTGGAAAAAAGCTTCAGCAACAGAGATTTTGGTCAATTTCAGGGGATCAGATTAGGTTATGACATAAAAACCAACCAAGACAGTGTAAGAATAGTTTTGTCTCTCTAGCCTTTACTTTAATACATTTTACCCATATTTTGTTAATCTGTTCATTTCTTCATTGACAGATGTGATATGATATTCATTCTTTTTGATCATTCAAAAGTGAAACATCATAAAAGTGTTTACACAAAAGGTCTCATCTATTGTTTTGTCTGGTGAAATATAGGTTTCACAGTCCAAAGGTACTTTAGGAAAACCTGAATATTTTTGGAACATTGCTGAAGTTAGAGTATTGTTTGTTCGAGACACTGCGGTAGTAGTAATAAGGTGCGCCCTGAACACAAACACACCCACATGTATTCCATCCTGATTCACCTTCCTTCATTCTTCTCATCTGTCTCATTCAAATTCCAGCGGGTGAAGTGAGCAGAGTGGGCCTGCTGCTGCAGCGAGGCTCATGAAAAAGCGCAGCATCCTGCCTCTCTTTAATCTAACGATGCCTTTGAAGGAGCAGCGAGTGAGAGGAACTAGAACAAAGTCAGGTGTTCTTTGCTGTGATGCCGGTTTAGACACTGTGACAGGAGATGGGTGGCACATTATGCATGTGTTTGGATGCTCACGGTGTGTGGCTCCTTGTGTGTGATTATAGTGTACCAATAACAGGAATAAAACAGAAAATTCTCAGTTTGTGCTCTTTTATAATAAAGAAAATGATTATCTTGGAGTGAAAGCACACTTTAAGACAGAACTTTAACAGGATATCATGCACAAAATAAAATAATCAAAAAACTGTTATAAAAATAAACGTATTAGTGTGTCATTGTTGGATATACTTTAATTAATTTTAAAATCAAGCAATTTTTTACATAAGTTTTTCAATATTTTTTAATTATCTGTGAATTTTAATTTCTTTTAAAAAGTGCACAATGTACTGGCAGAAAATTACTAGGTCATTTTCTGGGTTTTTTGTTTATTTTTATACACATTAACAGTGTTTATAATGTGTTTTTCTTCCTTATACACATATACACATATCTATATAGCAATGGGGGCACTTGCCTAAGGACTCTTTCGGGAAACAGACACTATCTCTACTTTTAAGATTAGGCTTAAAACTTTCCTTTTTGCCAAATCATATAGTTAGGGCTGGACCAGGTGACCCTGAATCCTCCCTTAGTTATGCTGCAATAGACGTAGGCAACCGGGGATTCCCATGATGCATTGAGTTTTTCCTTTCCAGTCACCTTTCTCACTCACTGACCTCACAGACCTCTCTGCATTGAATTGTACCTGTTATTAATCTCTGCCTCTCTTCCATAGCATGTCTTTATCCTGTTCTTTTCTTCTCTCACCCCAACCGGTCGCAGCAGATGGCCGCCCCTCCCTGAGTCTGGTTCTGCCGGAGGTTTCATCCTGTTAAAAGGGAGTTTTTCCTTCCCACACTCGCCAAATTGCTTGCTCATAGGGGGTCATATGATTGTTGGGTTTTCTCTGTATGTACTATTGTACAATATAAAGCGCCTTGAGGCGACTGTTGTTGTGATCTTGCGCTATATAAATAAATAATAAATGAAAAAAATAATACTAATACTAGTAAACTTGGAGATTAAAACAACGACCTTTCTATTAGTAGGGATTCACTCTATTCTTGAGCAGGAAATAGGTGCATAAGGTGCAAGGCCGAGACAAGGTGGGAAACAGCAGGAAAATATGGGTGAGAAAGAGCAAAGCAAACAGTTACGTTACTGTTTTTTTTTTGCAATCGCATACACAGCTAGTACCTCTAATAATCTATATATACTGCCACTAATAAAAACAATGAAAATGGGAAATTAAATAATTTCGGAATTTTTTCCTGTGAATTGTCTCTACTTTCATTCATTGTCATAGATAATAAGCTGTAGCTTTTTGCTGGTCCCTGATAAAAGAGTGTTAAGAGAAGACATAATAATACATCTATTATAAAACTTGTAATTATCACTACAACAATAATAGGACAGCTGGACACATGTGTTTCATTTACACATGCTGTTTCAAGTAATTAAGGTGTTTGTAGCCGAAAGGTTGATTAACTGTGCTGCTGTGTGGTAATTTCAGCAGTTAGCACCCAGTTGTTCCCGTGAAATCGCTGCAGGGCAAACAGTACATGACTGTGGTTTATGGTCACATGAATATCTCACTATATTAATATGCCAAGCACATAAAAAAGAAAAACAATTAACAATGTAAACTCAGTTTCAATCTTAGTGTGGTGCGGTATGCCTGACCTACAGATGACGGTTTGATCAATCAGCTTCGTTTGTCGTGCCAACAAAATCTAAAAAAGTCTGCCATACATTATAATACGCGGCACAATCAAGAGTTGTGTCTTATCGTGGAATAAATGACTGATTAGAGTGGGGTAATGACTGATAATTTTCCATTCATTAAACTTGTATTCATGGCCCCAATTATGCGCTAATGGCTCATTCAGACTCCTAATTAACAAATGGGTATTTTTTGCCGTCTTCTCCCCATGAAGGACAGCTGACTGTACACTTGTGTAACTTCTGTAACGAACACAAATCGCAATCATCAGAATCCTTTCAAATATTTACAGGCCCAGGTCTTGAGGCTTTCAAGGTCTGCCTGATACAATTACTCAAGCAGGAATCAGTGTGTTATTACTGAGGTGGATTTCAAGACATGGAAGCCTTCACATCTATATTAAATACAGTGTTCCATGGCAACAAACACTCGGTAGTGAAGAATAAATTGAGATTTCTTTAATCCTGACACTACAAAGTTTTTGTATGAACTTCACTGCATTGTGGGATTGTTGGGAGAAAGCAGTTGTTTTTGTTGCATTCCCTCTTTCGTACATTTTTAGGCTTGAATGCAGCATAAATAAAGTTCACCAGGTAGTAAAAAAAGACACCGAGATCAATATCAGACAGACTTGTTTTTCTCACACAGTGTTAGACCTGTTCTTTTAAGTTGCCTTACATTAGTGTTAGTAGTACAACAGTATCACAATGTACAGTTTCAGCAGATTGGCTTTTACTTTACTTTGTCACCGCAGTCTTTTTAAAGCCTCTACATTCAAAGACTTGGCAGCCACAGAGCTGTTCCTTTTGAAAGAAAACTCACACCCAGCTGTAAGACTCACAGGAAAAATGGCTCAACTTGTGCCTAATGAGTGGCATAAAATATTCAAAGGCCCAACCCCAGTGCAGATTTAACATTTGTGGTAATTGGAACCGAAGGCAGGATGGTAAGAAACAGAAAGTGTGTAACTTCTTTTCTGCGGGGTGGTGGACAAAGCAGCAGATGATGCATACATAAAAGCCTCGCAGGGATTTCTAGGGTTTGCTAGGTGTGGCACAGCAGGTTTGTGTGTTTTGGAGAATGCTGCATTACACCATTCCCTTCTGGTTCATAATTCACATAAAGCACCGCACGTAAAGAATTCCATGTTCTTCCTCTGAACTCCACCTGGTCTCATAGAAATACAAACGCCATTCTCTATTTGGTGGTTGCACATATCATATTCAAGTTATGTGCTGGACCTATGGAAAAAAAATCCACTTAGCAACTCTTTCGAGAGACCATGCTTCACATGAAGCAGACATAAAGGACAAATATGTTTCTCTTTAGGAGGAAAAGGCCATGATGGTGTAGCAGACTTTAACCCTGGAGTCTTGAGTCTCTTGTTTTAGTCCATCCATCCATCCATCCATCCATCCATCCATCCATCTCTGCTTATTGAATTTACTGGGGGGGACTGTAATCTATCCCAATTGTCACTGGGCAAGAGGCAGATACTATTTTTATATGTTATTAGATTTATTTAACATGTATGATTTCTTTCATTATCTAACACTATTACTGCATTTGGCTGTCACCCAATTCCTAAAGTTTTGCGAGACTACTTTTGTCCTGTGGTGAAAGGGTAGCTACACACTCCCCTATAAACCTCCCCAAAGGCTGGCTCCAGGATGGGGCTTGGTACAAAGTTGCTGGCTGCCTACAGGATCCCCTGAATTTCAGTTGGTATTACACAGGACCAGTTAAACAAAGGCAAGCCAACACAGCTCCTGGGATCACACTCATGCAAACCTGCGCACTACAATAAGGTGACAATCAGTGGATCGGTCCAACCCAGAGAAAACCCAGTTCACACTGGAGAGATTATGCCTCTCGTCTGGTTTGGGGGAGAGAGATGCCAGCACTCTGCGACCTATACCCAGATATGTGGTAGAAATGGATTGGATTGGCTTTTGCACAGGAGACTTTGTATCATGCCCAGTTTTGGACTGTTTGTTTATTTATTCTCAGTTTCAAATTGCCATTTGATTCTGTTTATTAAAACACTGTTATTTAGCTTTTAAACTCAGATGAGATGTTTATGTGCTCAAAATTACTTCCACGGCTACATAATGCTGTGTTAAGAAAACATTTCATATATTTTTCTGAGACCAGCTTCTCTGAATGAGACATTAAAAAATATTATATGGTCAAGAAAAGCTGCTTTTTATCAAATCCCGACTCTTAGGCGAAACTGCAATTTGCATTTCACAGAGCAATTTGCTCCAAAAACATAAACAAAACTACACATACCTGACATGTAATTTCTTGTCTTTTAAGTTTTATTCAAACATCCTCATAACAGTGTAAACAAATCTGTAATATGAGCATAATTATTTGAAGCAGCCTCTTTCAAGGACTTTTCTGTCTCAGCAATGACAATGGCAGATGGTTGCAGCTGGTTTCATAACCCAGCAATTCTAAATCCTGGTTTATCCTGAGAGACTAAGGTATTCTGTTTCAGTCTCTCCTGTGGGGTGAAGGCTTTGATTAGACAGTGATGTGCTCAGCTATTGATCTGCCTGACTGCTCCTTATCTTGCTCAGTTATTACTGGTTTACTGCAGGCATCTTGATGGGCTTAGTGGTTTAGAGTGTTGTGCTGGGAATACCAGCTCTGCTCCGCTTGGGGGGTTTAATGCTCCCTTGAGTAGAGAGAGGACATGAATAAAAAGAAACACCTTTTTTTACTAAAAACTTTTTAAATGTTGTAATAGACTATACATAGGATTACTCTTCTTCTAGTTAACCATACTAATTTATAAATCTCATCTTTTCATAAGACAAAATAAAAATGCACTGTTGAAAACTGAGCCTTGATCTTTACATGAAGGTTGGAGATATTCATCATCTTTGGGTCACTTGGCCAAAGCTATTCATATGTGAAGAGGGACAGCTGATGTGATGCTTCACTTTCCCTTTAATTATAATGAATATATGGTCTCTGTGCCTGCAAAGCTGACTACTTAAAGTGTGCCTGCGTTATCCTGTGGAGCAACACGCAACATGCTGAGCTTTACACAGTGCCAGCCAGCCAATTACTTCTACATTACTTCCACAAACATCAGACCAGTCATTGCTGGCAACCTAGGATCAAGGAGGAGTTTCTGTAGCAACAGCTTTTTATGATTTTAAACTTAAATAATTATAGTGTTTGAAATGCATCCTAAATATACACACGAGCCATATGCATAAAAACAAGCCATTAACTGTGTGGTCACCTCTCCCGGACTCACTACATCGCAGATTTATCTGTACATTTAGATCACAGGAATTTCATTAAAGCGCGAGTTTCTGCGGCCTGTATTTTTTTTATTAGTCGTATATTTATTTTTTTAGATTTTAATTATTTTGACAGTAAAATGAAAAATTTCCAGCCTAAAAAATTAATAACAACAAAAATACAAATACGACACCTTAATTAAAACATATATTAATAGAATATTAAATAAAAATAAAACCAACCTGTTGTTTGAAGGTATAAAAATTGAACTCTTACCACCGAGCACCACGTCGCTTATCCGTCCAGCGTATTGAAAAAAAGGGATAGTCGAACATTTAAGCCACTTTATATACGAAACGCCCTGTTTTCACATGATGACGTCAGGTATGACAATGATTTCTCCAGACTGTTAAATGATTTATGACTATATGTTATATGACTTACTGTATATGACTTTCATTATTATTATTGCAGTATAAACTCACCTCAAGTTTTTTAGGTACACCATGCTAGTACAGGCTTGGACCCCTTCTATCTTAAAAATTCTTTGTAACATGGATTCAACAAGGTGGTGAAAACATTCCTCAGAGGGTTTTTAACAATATTGACATGATAGCATTATGTGCATGCAGCAGGTGTGTCAGGTGCACATCCATGATGTAAATGTTTTGTTTGACCACATCTCAAAGGGGCTCTACTGGATTTAGATCAGTTGACTAAGGATGCCATTTGAGTGCAGAGAAACCTTTGTCATGTTCAGGAATGACACGATTTGAGTTTTGTGACATGACCCGTTAGGATGATGTGATATCCTCGTGTTGGCGTTGTTCCCAGATCATCATAATTAATGTTTTTCCAGGGTCAACATTCCAAGTGACCAATCACCTTCTTGTGACGTCATACTTTTGTGACGTCGAAAAATAGCCGCCTTAAAAAAACAAATGTTGTCACGTAAAATTTCAGTAGCTTCCGTGATCACTTTACAAACACAAGTGAAGACAATTTGAACTAAGAGGCCTACACTAATGGTTGTGTGCTGAATCTATGAATCAAAAGGGTTAGGGTTAGGGTTAGTTTCAAGGCGGGTCTTTCAAAGTCGCAGGTGATTGGTCACTTGGAATGTTGACCCTGGAAAAACATTAATTATGATGATCTGGGAACAACGCCAACACGAGGATATCACACCGACCTGACACGTTATCCTGCTGGAAGCAGCCATCAGAAGATACACCGTCGTCATAGAAGGATGGACATGGTCAGCAGCAAATTCAGGTCGGCTGTGGCATTAAATTATGCTCAGTTTATACTACAGGACTTAAAGTGTGACAAAATATATTTCACACAGCATTTAACAACTAGTAGCCACAAATGCAACCTATGTTTTTCCAGTCGTTAATTATAGCTTTTGCTTCTTTTCTGTCAGGAGGAGCACCTTATGTGATTTTCTGCTGTTGTAGCACACTTGCTTCAAGGTTTGAGATATTTTGTGTTCAGAGATGCTCTTTTGGAAACCTTTGTTGTTGCCTTTCTATCAGCTCAAAGCATTTGAACCAACCTTCTCTGACATCAAGCCCGGTTTTGACCCAAGAACTGCCACACACTGGATATTTTGTTTTAATGTTTCCTGTTTTCCTAGAGATAGTTGATTCCCATTCTGATGTTAAGTGTGAACTTCAGCAGGTCGTCTTGACCGTGTCTGTGGGCCTAAATGCAGTGAGTTGCTGCCTTGTGATTCATTGATTAGATATTTACATTAACGAGCAGCGGGTATACCTAACGGACTGTCCAGTTAATCCATATATACACAGCCAAAGTCTAACATTGACCTATAGTTACATCACTCAGTGTTTCAAGTTATTTTATAATTTAGTATAATAAGCAATATAAGCCTCCTAACTGTCTACCTGTAATAAATAAGATGGTGTAAATTGTAGAACACTGTTAGCATGATGTTTTTGTGTTTTACTAGCTGATTACATATATCTAGCTGTTTTTGCTACGTTGTAGAGTTAATGGAAGTATTAAGAAAGCTGGAAAAGTTGGTAACTCATTTATTAGAATGAAACTGGAGTGTATGCCAAAAAGCTTTTGCAAGCCTAAACAATGAGATACCCAGATGTTCTACAAATTTGGCCTAATGGGAGCATTGCAATTAATGTCCTTCTCTGTCAAGCCCAATAATAACTGGTGTGTGCACTTCTTTTGAGCCTTTCAGCTAAGTCTATTGACCATATGCATCACTGGATGAGCTACTGAAGTGTTTTTCCAAGTAACTTCATTCTGGACAAATAGCTCCCTGAACAGCCTACGTGGAAATGGGGGTCCTAACCAAGTGTCATTAAACCTGATGAAAGTAAATTGATTTCCGTGGCAAGAGGATTTCCAATAGAACAAGAGCCTCCATGAGATTAACTCAAAAATGAAGAGAACATGTTTTTCTTCTTCATCTTTTTCATTTTATTGTTTGGGCAAAGGTGCACAGATGGTGCCCTCTTGTTCGACAGTCCCTGTGAAGCTGTGGAAAATGAACACAGGAAATGAGACAAGTCCCACTCAAAGTAATTGATCTAGGTTTATTAGAAACTTCCCTGTGATGTGGTAGTTAAACCACAGGGTGGGCGGGGGCTATGCTGAGAGGATTTTGGTTAAAGGCTGTTTTAAAGCTACATTATATGAGTCTCCATTGAATAGAGTTAATTTGCATAAAGGCAATAAAAAGCTGTTTACTATGAGCTTGCTTTACACGTGATCAAATGACATGGATACACAAAAAATGTATATATCCTATCTTCATATGTCCTGTGATATTACAATATCACACTGGTTATCAGAGTTTACCCATTCATGTGTACTGTCTGTGAGGGGGAAATATATACTTTTGAGTACTATTAGCTGGTTTCTTTGTTTAAAGTGTTGAGTGGATTTATTGCCATGGTAACTAGCACTATGGGTGTGGTTTCACTTTACTTACCAATTCACTCCTGAGGTGCTACACAAGGGAGGGGGGAGGTAGGGCTCACATATATCTCAGTCTGTCACTCTTGCTTCACTAATTCCAATATAACGTTAGCCGCCATTCTCGTTCGCTTTAATAAAATCAGCATCCACAATTTAGCCTCCCAGTGATGTTCTTAATGGAAATAGTCACTACACTCTTGCTGCTGTTAACCATGTTGCCTGGAATTAAAAAAATTACAGCCTAAACAATTAAAAGACAAAACAAATAAAATGCAAGTGAAAACAGCAAATTCACTCAAGGTCAGACATTGCACAAGATCCTATGATATTTCAGTCAATGAGTTAACCACAAAATCCTGTGTATGACAAAGTATGCTGGTGCTATCTGTCCAACTGCAAAGTTAGCTTAAACTGGGTCATGCAACAGGACAACAATTGCAAAGCAGCAAATCTACAACAGAACTGCTGAGCAACAAAAGAATCACAGTGTGCTGCAGACCCATTCAAAGGCCAGGCAACAATCTCACTGAAATGCTGTGGTGTTGGATTAAGAGAGCTGTGCATAAGTGAATTCCCACAAATCTCTATGAACTGAAGCAACACTTGAAGTAGAGTGGACCAAAATGCCTCCATAGCAATGTGAGAGACTGATAATGTCACATAGAAGACAATTACTTCTAAAAGTGGTTCTACAAGGTACTGAATAATGGAGTGTACCCAGTTTTTCACACATTGCTTCTGCATTTTTCCTTTTTTTTGTTAAATATATAATACAGTACAGTTGTTTTTCATCTGAGGTTGTATTTACCTAATTCTATATCGAATAATATATATATATTATATATATTAATATATCTATTCTAACCTGACCTTCTTGTTGGATAACTGGACTAGTTTTGAAACATGCTCCCCCATATCCTACTTCTTCTTCAACTTTCTATAACCAAACAAAATCCCACCTGCTTCATCCTGTGACTTTAATTTCTCTGCTTAGTTGAGAAAGGAACCAGGGTTTTAAATTTAATCTTTCACTTTCCATTCTGGGCATTACTGTACCGGGTGACAGCTTGCTTGCACTTCAGATGATACCACTTTTCCTGTGTAGCCCTCTTAGCATGGTGGTGATTTGATAAATATGATAATGTTTGCATGCAAACAAAGAAGCTTTAAACATAAGTAAAGGTTGCTGGAATTAAGTTAATTTTTGCATGTATTTAATCCCAAGCCAAAAGACGACTTTGATCTGATGATGGTTCTAGGTGTAAGCACATGTCTCCACAAAAAAATCACGTGAGTGCTGCAAGTAGTGGAAATTTCAATTCAAAGCAAAAACGTAAAAAATCAAGAATATATTTAAGATTACTCGAAATGAAGAATGATGTGGGTTCTTTCCATTATTCTTTCGTTCAATCAATCAAGAATTAATATCTCTACATTACAATCTCCTCTGTGAAACTGCCCTCGGGCATCCTGAATCCCACATGAATAACTTAAAGGATATTCACTGTAGATTCTCTAAATAAGATGTTACACTGGATACTGACAGAGTTGGTGTATTTTGATTGCCCAACTGTCTGTATCTTCTGAGTTCATATGACTTATTTATTCCAAAACTAGCTGAAGGCTGAAAACAGGATCTCAGTTTTCATCACATACAGAACACCTTCACACTTTAGCAGCAAAGGAAACAAAGTTCTGAAGGATGGGTATCAATAAAAGATTCATCTAAGCAAGGAGAGTGAGGAAATAGAAAGAAAAAATGAGAAACACTGAAGAATATCAATAAAAACTGCTTTAAACCAAAAGTAGGTTGTTGTAAATCATGACCGAAGTATATGCTTTGGGATCCATCATGCTAATTAAATGTTTTTCCACAGCATTGCTCATTAAATATCAACTGAACAACTGGTCAATAAAGACAATCTCTGTACATGTTGCATTCGTCTCTGCCTCTGACATTAACGTATGTTTGTTTCACACACTGATCGATTGAGTCTCCATTATAAGAAGATCTTTCACTCGGCAGCTGCAGACCCTGCAGCAGACCTTCAAATTATCAGACAGTGTAACAGCCTCATAAATAATTGTCATTTGATAAAGAGTGGGGCAAATAAAAAGCAGACTCTGATGTCTACAAAATTCCCCTTAAGCTTGGCAATGCAAAGAAAACTTGTGATCCAAATATTCTACAATCTCATTAAAAAAGGGAAAAAACAAAGGGGCTTTGATGCTTTGGGCACTCTAAGTTCTGAGACCTTGACATTGGCAGATGGATTATCGGATGGGACCTCACTGGAGTTTTGCTGGGTTCTGTAGATGCTTACTTAGATTGGACACTGTGTAGTTGGTAGGCCAGATACACACTGGGCTTTCTGCTGTGTTCTGATGTGTTCCTGAACAATTCTTGCACTGTGGATGGTGAATTGTCCAGCTGGTGGAGCACTCACATTTTTTTGAAACGTAAGATAGAGCCTGGCCATCTACTGAAAACAAAGGGAGGTCGCTGTGCACCGCCATAGTTGTCTAAAATATACTGAAAGTGAAATGACTTGTGTGATACTGTAACATGTAAATTGTGGAGGCGGGATGTGATCCAGACCCCTTTCTGTTTCACCCACTGTTTTTTCAACATGAAAATGACTCCAAACAAAATTACTGCAAAATAAAAAAAGAAATAAAAAGGATTTAGATTTCACAGAATCCTCACAAAAAACAAAAAATAATCAAAATATTGTAATAAGTCTCAAACGCCTGGTCATCTACATCAGAATTTCCTACACAGTTCTGAGTTAGCTTGAATTGCAATAATGATCTGGAGCTGCTTTCTGTGACATCCTTAACTTTGCAAGTAATGGAGGAGCAGCTATAATGGACCAATAGAGAGGAACGGCCACACTAATGCAGAAAGATCAACCCTGACCATCAGTCACTGCAACATTCATAGTTAGAACCTCATATTTAGTGACCCCAAAGGTCTGCTGATGATTTAGGTAAATGAAATAATCCCTGTCCAGAGATTTTGTGCTATAGATAAAAGAGGATGATGCACTGCAGGAAGCAGAAATAATTGTCATCGAAGCATTCTGTTTCTTAGGTATCTACTGTAGGCGAATACTTAATTCTTTCTTTATTTAACATTTTGTTTTTGTTCAATTTTATTATTAAGTTAAATGACACAGCTGGTCAAGTGGATAGGCAATTTCATTCTGACACCTTAAAAAATATATTTCAGTATTGCTGTAGACATGGTTTATATTCATAAGTTCATTAAGGTTACACTTACTGTAGTGATAAATACCCTAGCAAGAATATAGTTACACTATAGAATATACAGGACAAATGTGGCTTCTGAATTACTTTGGATGGGACACACGGGACATTCATAAATTACAGGGACATTTAAGGAGGGACATGTATCTCTTGCCTCTTCAGCTGCCATTACTTCTGTAGAGCATTTTGTCATCTTTCATTGTTTTGGTTTTACTAGTGTTGAAGTTTTTATACACTTTAGATGCTATTTTGCAGCCACAGAAATTGGAAACCCATTCAAGGGATATAAGAAAAGCTAATTCTGTTCTGTGGCTTCTGGATGTATAAACAGAAAACAGATAGCTAAGAAATTTGACATATTAACTTATTTAAGGTGTCAATATTTGCGTCTACCCACAGAAAAAAATCCATTTGCATCACATATTGAATGGACCCTAATTTCTGCCCTCTTCTGATTACTTAAGTTTTTCCTTTCACTGGCTTCTTGTCTCTACTAACACCAACGCTTTCCCTGCGAGGGTGTTTGTAATCATGTAATCCACCCATTCACTAGATGACCCCTTCTTAAATCTCACTTATATTTACCTCCATGGCCCCCTCAGGGTGTTAAAGCCTTCTAATAAGCAATAAAATACAGTTGAACTAATACAACAAATTCTCCAATTCTTCACCATTGATAGGGAAAGGACCCGAGGAAAGCTACGGGGGACAGATGTATACATGTATATGGCTATTAAAGGTAGCTCAACTTAACAGACACAAACACCCAATTGTACATAAATACACACAAACACATCGTTAACCCTCCCCCTTCTAACTCCGGGTCCTCTGTGTGTTAATTGGAGGGCCATTTGTCTATATAGTGTGCTGTAAACAATCTAAATGCTAATGGATAATCGTCACTTCTGTAACCCATGGCCTCACTGGAATTAAAACACACCCCAATAGACGTTCATGTTATTTGATTAGAGCAGTTAGGTAAAATCGAATAACTAAACCTGCATTTTTATATTGCTGTGCCTTGCCTCCAAATAGCCAGGGGACATTCATGCTACATTGTAGACCTTGGCTCAAATAAGGGATGCTGATGTGCTACTGTCTAGGGATATTTGCCGTTGCATATCCATACGTTTGTATCTGTTACTGCAGCACCGTTATATAAAAGGAATGGGGATGTGGAATGTTAAAACAATGTATCTTATGCTATACATTTTTTGAAATCCATATATGATATTCAGTGTTTCTGTTCATTTTTCATGTCGGGGGAAGAGCTTAATTACACTTTAACACTGGTGTAGACGTTTAACCTTTTCTGACACCAATACATTAGTTGCTCTTCTTGCTCGATGTAAACACCAGGGAATAGATCCTCAGAGCCAAGCCAATTACTGGTGGACAGTTTGAGTCTGTGCTCACTTGCACATTGTCGGAATGGAGAGGAAGAGGAGTGCAAGTCTCACATACTGGAAGCTACATTCTAATTAGGAAGATGTAAAGCTGCAACAGAAGCTGCTTTGTCTGGGTTTCATGTGGAGAAATATCTGATATACACAGACAGCTTCTACTTGATACCTTATATAACAGTACGCTGAACCAGGACTCCAAACCTGATAAATATTTCATATCCTCAGTGTGTTTGCCGTGTTTTGACAATGATGGATAACTAAATATCTCTCTTACAGGTGATCCGTGACTATCACAATCATCTACTTCATCTTCTGGCTTTGCTTTATACTTACGTAGTAACTTTCAAGTGCACATCACACTGATGATAACTTCCATTGCTTAGACATGTTTTTGGCCAGTTGAAGACAAGCGCAGAATTCTTCTGGATGAGGAGAGACAAGATTTTTCACTGCAATTATTCAAAAATAAGAGATTCGATTCTGGCGCAATGCCTTGTGAGGACTGAAGTCAAACTAAAGGCTATTCCACTTGTGTCTTCCAGGCTTTTTTTATTTTTGAATAATTCCACACTTCCTGCATTCATTATTGCCTTCACCGTCTTGCTGGGGGGGAAAAAAAATCATACTGTGGTGTCAGAAAATGCAACATATTCGTTCCTGTGCTTCAGGCATTTGACTTCTGATGATGGTAGCTGTTTCCAAAGCTGTGCTAAAAAGTCAAGGCCATTTCCTCCTGTTGTAGTTTTCTTTATTTTTTCTAAGATTTTGGCAGGAATCCTTAAAAAGTGTGAAAAGTGTTGGTTTAGTGAAATAAAGTGGGATGTGCTGTCAAGAAAAGCAGATTTCAATGCACTTTGAAGCCAAACAAAAACAAACCAGATTGCTGGTGTAAAATTGCCTCGATGTCGCGCCATTAAGCTTCCCGCTGCTTTGTTTAAACAACTTAAGGCATCACAAAGGCGACTAATTCACCCCCGAGGCAATGAAAGCTTCTTCTAGTTGAGGCCCCGCCCTTTTTTCTTTCTTTCTTTCTTTTTTTGCATATGGCACACACTCTCGTGCACGGCATCTGTCAAAATACATATTCTCCCCAAAGCATTCCCAGACACCTCCATCCAAGGACAAATCAATTAGCAGCCAAAGACAGGCAGATGGTTTTGAAGGATGTCAGCGCCTGTGCCTCAGGTGAGAGGCATCGGATGGCAGCGAGCAACTGTCAAGTAGGATACTCATCTGAGTCATTCCCCCCATGTCATCCCCACACACACACACACACACGCACACACACACCTCCCCGCGAGCCTCTGCCAATATCAGACACATGTAGCCACAAACAGCTATATGACGCTACAATCAATGCTCAGAGAGAGAAATGTGTTAATATTTCATACACATATTATCAAACTGAATCATAGATTAGCATTCCCACAGAATTACCCCAGGTGATGCTGGAAAGGGCGCCTGGATCTCTGCGCACCTACAGAGCAAAAATGGGAGATCAAAAATCTGAATAATTTAAAGTAAAAGGTTAAAAAAATGTAGATAAAAACAAAAAAAAGGATATTTTAATTCTGATTCTCAGCACTGAAGTAGGCCAGTTAATGGTTTTGCTGATTTTTATACCTTCAAAGGGACAATACATCAAAGTGCTTAATTATGCGACTTCGCCACCATCTTTCATTTTACCTTCCAACTGATGAGATAACAAACCAGCTGAATCGGCCTCGCTGCTTATCAGCTGGTAACCAGGACGACCGTTCAGTTTGCTGGTAACTGAGGTATAGTGGAAGCAGGTACAAAGACAGCCATTTTGGGGACCTGTGGCAAGGAATGATCTGCTGGCTGAGAGAAAGACCCACCAATTAAAGGCCCATTTTCTCCCATTCAGCCGTAATTAAGGCAGACAATGACAAGAGGATACACTGCACAGTGGCATGCATGGAGGGACAAAGGAACATAGACAAAGCATCAAAGATAGGAACTCATTAATTATAAGAAAAGAAAAGGCAGCATCAACATTAGCATCTAAGGAAAAAAGGTACAAAAAATGCTTTGTAGTGTAAATTCAGTCTGTTTGCCTAAGAAGGCTAACTTTTCACTCTTAGCAGTGTTTGATTCTCCTCAAATAGGACTGAAATGGCATGCAAAATGGGTATTTAACACCTTCTGGCTCATATCTAATATTTCCTCTTGTTGTTTTCACAATATTTCCATCTTTGTGGCTCAGTAATTCTGGATAATAGACAAGCAGCATCCAATCATGGAAATGGACTATGCATATCTGCCAAAAAGATCCTAATGCTTGCTAATTGAGATTCATGGCTTCAAATACCAATCAGATAAAGTGATTAAGTCTTAGCTTGTCCAGATCTTTAAATCATAACTTCCCCTCCCAGAGCATCATCATCATCTGATAGGCCATGTCTCATCATTTCATTATTAATCTTTCTTTGTTTTGGAGAGTCTCTCCCTTGAGAGCTCAGACTTGGCGCAATTAGAAGATGCAATCATTCCACTGCAGAGCTGTAAATCTAAGCAATTTCTTCTTTGTCTTCATTCGACTCAAAGCATGTGGGTCAGTTGCTGAATCGTGTTGTGAGCAAGAAAATTGCTCACTTTTTAGGCTGGTTTTTGACTGTTGTGACAGCATGCAGGATGGAACTGAAATAAAGGCACTCTGCTGTGGAAAGTAAACACAAAAGTCGAGCTACTGACAATGTATAGCTGACATATTTAAAATGGACATGTTTTTCTTATTTCCAGCTTGATTTTTTTCCTGTTGTTGGTCACCAAGTGTATTACATAAAATATAGAAAAGCATAGCAGGTGCACTTCAAATACTGTGTTCTTTGTATACCCTTTCTTCTATATGCATATACAAAAAAAACCCCAAATTTTGTGGTGAACAGTATTATGTGGTTTTCTGAAGCACACTTTTGGTCTGATATACTGGGGTTTTGGGTATCTATTCCACAGACACTGACACACTGAAACTCCCCCAGACAATCAGGCTGTTGAACAGAGTGCTTAACCTGCGTTTGTGGACGGCATGGTGATCTGAGTTCACATGCAGTGATTTCTATGAAAGAATCAACCTTGTTTTTAATGCCAACATGACTGTGAAGCCCTTATTTGCATTCGGTATTGATTTATGGTTTCGTCCCTTTCTCCAGATTCTTTGAATCTTTTGATGATATTATGTACTGTAGACGATAAGATCAAAGCTTTTAAAATTTTACATTAACGAACATTATTCCGAAATTTAAAGATAGTGTTTTGCAGATTGGTGAATTTCTTATATCCAATCATCTTACTGCGCTATTGCCAGTTAACCTAATCAGTCGCAATACGGACCTCCAGCTTTTTCCATTTGCTGCAACCTACATTTCAGCCTTTTATCCCTTGACTTGATACATGTTGCTGCCATCAAATTTCCAAATAATCCAAAAATTTGTTTAAAAAGAGTAAAATTTTTCAGTTTAATATAGAAGAGGATGAAGGCCACTTCTTTTCCAGAATTCAGAAGAAAAAGAATTCTGGAAAAGAAGAAAAAAAAGACTTGCCCTCTTTTCTTTTTCTGGTGGCACTAATCACCTTCCACAGTTTAAACATTTAATGTTTAACTGTAAAGAAAAAAAATGTATTATATATATTTACAAGATTTACAATTTATTACATTCATTTTTTATTTACATCAGCACAGCATCCCTAAATTTAGCTGCATATATTAATATTTTAGATCATGCTAACTTATCACGAAAAACTAACTACCACGAAAAACAGGTGTGCATGTTGCAAAGTTACTATATTGTTTAACACTGTATAAACAAAGAGAAAAAAAGATTATTTTTGTTTAACTAACACTGTAAATATTTAAATATAATATTTAAATAATATATAATAAAATATGGATTAAATATTATTTTGTAATTAAAAACAAAAAACAATCCATTGCTTTAGAGAAGGTCATCTGGTACATCTATTACCAGCTATATTATGTTGGCATTACTCCATTCATAATAGTCAGATAATTACCATTATTATAAACTAGACACTACAGTCAACCACATTTGCAGAAATTCTAACCCACTGAACACACATGCATACAAAGTCTTTTGGTGTTTAAGTATTGAAACAAAGCTGCCAGCAGACTTAAACACTAGGCTAAAGGGCATTTTACAATGATCACCATACAAAGTTTACTACAGAAACGGGTGTGGGCAGAAATGAACGTTACAAAGCTACAAGCCTGGCTGCTACCCACTCCATTTAGTTATCTGCTGCTTGGCTGAAGTCAACATTCACTCTGCACTAACGTCACTGAAAGCTACCAGCTTTGTACGAGCATGTTTTCTTAGTGAATACTTACAAAGACAAGAGTGGATGTTAGCGTTATCACAGCTGTGTCTATCCTGGCTGCGGTTTTCACTTTGCAATCATGTTCTTGTACTTTTTGTGCAAGAGAAATAAACATAATATTCATATATCCACTCTTCAAACGTAAAGCGCTTTACCATTTTCCTCCTCCCTGCTTGGATCTGAAGAATTGTGCAGATAATTTTAAATGAACCATTGTGCAGATAATTGCTGTAATGTGAATTTAATGCAATACATCACTATAGAAAAATGTAGCATGATTACAGTTATGCATTGCATCAACATTCCTTTTTTAAACTCTACATTTGATGTTTTTATAATTATTTTGTATGGTGCATATTAAGTACTAAGTAATAATTATTTACTTAATAAGTAATAAATCATCCCAAGTTTATTTTATCTCATTTGTGAGCGTAATATCATTAGGCCATGAAAACACGTCAGCTAATGAAAAGCAGCCTGTGTCATTTCAAGGAAATAACCTTGCCCTGCAATGACAGATTAATCACAATATTGAGCACAAATAACCCGCAATCAAAATTTAAAGCTTTAATCACCGCCGGCCAATATAAAAGCCTGACAGCTGAAATAGCGTTCACTTCCGCAATGTGTGTCTTTTTACAATGGCACTGAATCAAAGTGGAACTAACCACTTTGCAAACACAACTTTTATGCGACGAGCTTGAGGTAAATTATGATGAGAAACTGTCCTCATAGTGCATTCATGGATCATTTTAGTTGCCATCTGCTTTTATTGCTCCCTTGCGAACAAAGAACTAGAGAGTTTCGTGACAGTAAGTCTTCCATGAGCTACTGTGTGCTTCTCTTTTATTTAATATTATAATCTCTGAGATAAAACCTCTGCTTTTTCATTTCTAGTTCGCGATATCTAAACACATCTCAGGCAAGCTGTACTATGAGCGAATCATTTTGGTACCAAAGTGTTAATTAAACTATAAATTCAATCTGGTCGTGCAAAAAGCAGCAGCCCATATCTGTGATCGGTATGGGAGAAACGGAGCCTTCTGAAAAAGGGAGGGGTCCATTCATCTTGAAGAACATTAGGCTGATAGCTGAGCTCAGTCTATCCCTGTGACACTTGCGGGGAGTCTTCCGTTGGATGTTAAATTAATTTCACATTTCGAGTCATTAACCTCTTAATGAATGGGTCCGTACAATCTGGAATCATTCCCTCGGACAGCGAAAGCATCATCGAGGGCAATGATTTCACTTCAGTTTCACCATCAAAGGAGCAGCACATAAAGATTTGGATGTCATCACACACTTTGCGTGACCTTGACTGCAGTGTGACTGTTGCCTTGTGTTTAAGATGCCCGAGAACTCTCCACCATTCCTCTTCAATTGAGACGTTCCTCTCTCAAAACCCACATGTGTCAGTGTTTATTTTGCTTTGTTACCCTTGTCTCTCTCCAAGTGTGTCTCCCCATCTGTGCTCTCAGCAGCGGGAGTTGTTTCTCTCCTCAAAGTGGCGGCGATCTGAGCGACAGCCAAGATTCTGCTGCTTACATAAGCTGTCAGTGGCTAGAGCTCTGTGTATTCCCAGACCGAAGTAAGGCCTGTCGGAGAAGCTGAAAAGCCTTTAATATATATTCGCCTCAGCAGGAGGATCTACAGGCTGGGTTTTTGCCTGCCTCATTGCTGCTTGTTCACAGCTCGGTAAAAGAGACATTAAAAAGTCTCAAGAGGAACACGGAAAAACCATTCAAAAACAGGTTAACCGACTAGATAGTAGTTTTTTTTTAAATTATTAATTAATAGATATTAGTTAAGAATTTAGGTAAAACTTAATAATACATATTATAGAATAATACAGTCATTGTCAGACATTTACATGCATTCTTCACAGGCATGAATTTCATGTAATTTTGGGCTTTTTCTGATTTCCTTGAAAAGCTCTTTAATTGTACAGCACACATCTTTAATGACTGTAAAAAAAAGAACTGGAGGCACAAATTTAAAGTTATTTTGGAATCCACAAAGAATGAAAAGTAAATACAGCCTCCAGTAAATACATACACACCAGCTAATGTCTCGTACATGTCCATAACAAATTGAGTCTCAACCAGATGCTTTTTGTAGACGTCAAAAAGCTTCTGGTCTAATTCTGGCTGGGTACTGGACCACTCTTCTTGGTAGAAATAATAGAGTTCATTTAAACTGGTTGCTTTCCTGGCACAGTCTCTGTTTTGAACCATAGTTCCCACATTTTCAGTAGGGTTCAGGTCGAGCCTTTGGGAAAGGTATTCCAAAAGCTTAATATTAGCCATCAAAACCACTTTTGATGTGTGTTTGGGATCATTTTTCCTGTTGGAATACCAAGTAGTGCACAAGTTTCAACTGTCTAGCAGTCGAGATGTGTTCAAGGTATTTCAATGTGGGTACAGTTCACAGCTAGAGTGGAGCGATTAAATGACAAGTGGGAAAGGCAGAACATTTCTTCTGAAAGTTACCTCCCTAAGTTGATGCTAAGCCCACAAGTTTGACTGTACAAGTATTATTTTTTTACCAAATTGTAGGCGAAATCATCTAGTTTTAAAAGATGCCTTTGTCAGAACCAACTTACACATTTTGATCTGTGGACACTGAGTGAGAAGTGTGCCGTCTATCTGTCCCATAGCGATCCCTTAAAATTTGAATAAGGATTTTTAGAGAAAAGCAGAAGCTACTTCTTTTATATTGCTTTTGTTACCATAAATTGAACATTACCACAAAAAAAACCCCCTAGAGTTAAGGTTTGGAATACATAAGCAATCGTGAGAGATGAATACTAAATCCATTTCAGAGAAGTGCTCCAAAATATTTAAAAAGTCTACAAGTTCATGTTTTTATTTATCTCCAGTCAGCTTTTTTAGACCCTTTTACCGTTAAGTTTTTAGCAGCAGGTAACAGACAAAATAGGAACAATCCCACCATGATTTTCATGATTTTGATCATGAGTACCTTGCGTCTAAATTTGTCTTGCTTGTGCCTGGAGACATTGAGTTTTTGGTCCGTGTGTCCTATTGTCATGTCTGTTGAGGAAATCTGTTTCAAATTTAGCAAAACTGTTCATCTAGTCTCAAGGCTGAACTGTGTAGAATATTTTTCAGTGTCCTGAAGGAATTTCTTTAAAACTTGGCCAAATGTTAATTAGGAATGAAGGAAGAACTAATTACAAATTAGGGATTAAGATCCAAGCGGGGGTTTTGTAAGTGGCTGCCAAAACTCAAGAACTAATGTGTGCATTATCAAAAATTTGTTCATATAGTTGTCTGATGGGATGAACTGATCAAGTCAAAGGTGAATATTTCTCACTGTAATTTAATGTTCGTTAACACAACTTTACCTTATATCTATAGCTTTTCAGAAGCTTATCACCAAATCTTACATTTGGTTTAATACTGACATGAAGACACTGATATCCAATGCCTACCTAGAAGAAGCCATGGTTTTTATCTTATTTTTTTCATGTGGAGACATTATTTTAAAAGCAAAAAGCAAATAATCTCTGTCTTAAAAAATTCTGGTGTACATGTGGACGTAGTCCAAACCTTCTCATTCAATCTTTTCATGCATAGCCTTTCTGGACTGTTTAATGGACTTCTCTCCTTCTCCCCACCTGGGTTGTTTGCCCTGATGCTTTGCCTTTTCATGTTTGACCAGTTCCTGTTTTAGATTAAAGCACTGGATTTTGGACTTTAGTCTTTCTCCACATGTGTTGCAGTTGGGTAATCCCCTCTGTGTACATTGCATTAGATCCTTCAGAGTAATATGTATTTGCCCAATTTCTTACACTTTTCCAGTTCAGGGTTTGGGGGGCCAGAGTCCATCTTAGACCCCCGTACAGGGCTAGCACAGGGCTAACACATAGAGACAGACAATCATTCACATTCAGATTCACACTTATAGTCAAATTATAACCACATGTTAACCTAACCCTATGCATGTGTTTAGACCAGTCCTTCTCAAATAGTGGGCCCCCCCAGCACTAGACCACGCCCTCCGGGGAAGGGAGGCACGTGTGACCTACACCCACCCCAATACAAGAGTTTTTTCAGTGAATATTGCCGACAATCATCCCGTTTTGTGAATGCTACTTCAGTAAACGAGCGAGCACTGTTAGCGTCATATAAGGTGGCATAGGATAAAGTGTTAAACAGAGGTGTACTTATAATTTTATAGACGAATGATACTATTTATAGTTGTGTGTGTGTGTGTGTATGGGGGGGGGGGGGGTTAAATATT
>VUQR01027284.1:24542-34578 GCA_015108515.1 Hemichromis elongatus | reverse complement strand
TCAACTCTGTTTCCAAGCAAAAAAAAAAAAAAGAAAGAAAAAACCTTCAAAAGATAAAGCTCTGAAGCAACAAAGTGCTCTAATTGCTGTATTGGCTATGACAGCCTCGTTCTTTTCTTTCATCACCAAAACACTCCATCAACCTTTTCTCTATCCTCCCGCAGTGCACTCATCTCTCCTCTTCAACATTTTGTCCTGTGACAGTAGCGAAAAATGGCCAACCTTACCTGGATTCACCCCCCCCCCCCCCCCCCCCCCCCCCCCTCCCCATTATTTGTCCATTGTAAACAGACACATCTAATTATTTTGCGATGTGCCCATTTTTTTTTCCCCTCCGCGTCTTCCACTCAAACCACTCTGAACACTGGAGGTCACATATTTAAATAGTTTCTCTTCCCATCTGCGATGAGCACAAAAAGACATAAAACCAGAGTTATTTATTATGATATAAAACGCGCAGTTTCGGGAAAATGAAACCTTGGAAGATGGACGATATTGAATTTTTCAGGATGGTGCTCAGTTCGAGCCATTGTCTTCCCCCCTCCCTCAATCTCTCTGGGGACCCAGCACTGTTACATGTTGCATTTAAGCACACAGGTCAATAAAGGTAATTGATAAGCTCTAGGATATATTGTGATAAATGAAGGATATCTCTGGTGCAATGAATCAAACTACCTCTCAGGCTATAAATGGACAATTGTATGCCCTCGCCTAATGGGAATAAGCATAAACTCATCTCCGTATAACAGACAGACATCTATAGAGCTGCATTATTGGGCCATCACTTACACTTTATGAGCAGCTCAGATACTGAGTAAGAGACAGTGCAGCATCTCAGAAGGCCAGTTTATAGATTATTGGCAAGTCCATCGATCTGTCCGATGAGCGTTAGAAACAAAGAATCAGTCTTTCTCAAGTGAGACGGGCAGAGCTGACAAGTCATACGGCTAAAAATTAAATGTAACATAAGATGTTTGAAATAATACAAGAAACTTAAATTCCAAACTCACAAGTTATTTAATATTGGTTAATGGCAGTTTACTTGATATTCTCCTCATCAAAGTGTAAACTTCTTGCACAGGCACTAGTGAACGCATGAAAAACTGCTGCCCTCTAGTGGTTTCAAGCTGAACCTTTTTAATTTGAACACAATAAAACAATGAAGCACATTATTGTCACAAAATAGCTACACTCACATACAAACTCCCAGTTTTAACATTTTAAATTTGAACAATTAAAAAAAAAACATCCAGCAGGGCAAAAACTATAAAAAAACAACAAATACTTTGGCATCAGGAAAGAGCTCAGCTTATTTGCACATTCACCAGAATTATTTAAGCATAACTATATGCTCATATATATTTATATAGACAGCTACTTTATCGCATTTTTAAACTCACATTTCCATCATGTGTACACTGGGCTGGAAGCTAAAAAAAGAAAAAGAAAAGTGGTCCAGTGCATGTGCCTCTCAAACTGAGCGCTGCAGAAAGCCTTTTTGTCCAGTTTTGATGAGGTTATTTTCTCTTGTGTCTCACAAGGTTCGAAATAAATTCTCCAATATGGAATAACAAAATCTTCTGTTCTCAATAAAAAAAAAAAAAATCGTGGAAGGAAAGAAAAAAGTCCTTGTATCAATCTGTGGCCAAGATCAGAGCTTTGCTACAAGCCCATCTGGCCTGTGCTACATTGTAGTCCATTCTAGAGCTTTTACTTCACTCTTAGTAGTTTACAAGAGCTGAGCAGTCATTAGTCTCAGCCTGCCTTAACTCAAGCAGCTGATGACAAAGTTACACTCATTAGAATTTCAATTGTGTTTAGACTTTCAAAATCAGCAGGTACGACTTTACTTCTTTGCGCAAGCTTATTATCCATAAAGCCCTTGTCCCGTCATTGTCCTTCGGGTTCGTCACCGCTCCTGAGTCTTCCTGTTGGTGTTTGCCACGCTCTTCCTCAGTCTCTTTGTAAAGAGCGTGTGTGACTTACCACAATAAGTGTGTGTCGTTTTCAACAGTTCCTCTTCTAAAGGCTCCAACAAAGAAGTCTCTGGGTCTGTGTCGAAAGTGTACTGGAACGACAAAACAGGCCTTTCGTTAAGTCTGGGTTTGTGTTTTCAGCTTAACTTTTGCGTTAAATTCCAAAGCTTTAATATGTCTCAGCTTGGACCACGACAAAGAAAAGACGTGATATTTCAATCTGCAGTCTGTTTTGTATTCTATGACCTCTTCGCCTGTCCAATCCAATATATGGAAGGCATAAAGCGAGGAGCGCAAACCTCCCTGCATATATGGAAAGCCACAGGAGGAGTGCATCTTTGATTTAATTTATGCCTCTTGAACAAAAGCCCAAAGAACAAAAAGAACACTAAAAAAAATAAAATAAAGAACATTCTCTTTCTGTGAATCAAAACTCAGTATCAAATTTGGCATTTCATATGTAATGGAGACTGTTTTGTGTCCAACAAGCAGGTAAAATAACTTACGCTATCCCATTTCGTTTCTTAAGTATGCTAGTATCCTTATGGCTCCGTAGTTGGCTCAGAAACGTGAAAACAGCAGCAGCAGAACTGATCAGATTTCCCCAGTAAGCGAACAAAGTGGTGTGTCGATCTGAATTTGTGCTCAAAAGATACGTTTCCTTAGAAACATTAAAAACTAAATCAGCTGCAATCACGAGGGACTTCAAATCTGATTGGTCAGCCAGGCGCGAACATAAACCGCTCGATGTTGATGGGGGGGGATCAGTTTTATGCTATAGGCTTACAATCCAGTAACAGCCAGGGATTAGAGGAAGAATTTCATGTCTTCCCAATAATGAAGGGGCCTTTACAATACTCTGAGGAAATCAATGGGGAATTACCATTTTTTATGCCAGCTCATTTGCTTGCAGTTGGGTCTCTGATATTGGGTCACAAAGAGCAAGAGGTTTTTATGAGCGCATACTTATACACACCCGCTGCTCGTAAAGTTGCATTTACAGTTGGGTGTATTGATTTTGTGCGGCTGATGGGGCGCTGCTGGTGCGCACACTCCAACTCTAAAAGTACCGCCAGCTGTAAAAATTTAACTGCTGCTTCCTGGGCGCAGCTTCTTCTTCTTTTTTTTTTATTTTGCAGCGGCAGGAGGGAGGAGATGCTTTATGACAGACAGGCCGATGTGCTGTGTTTGAGGCGGGGGCGGGGCCGTACTCTTGCTTCTTTGTGTGTGGATGCGGAGCGTGGACATTGACTTACACACACCGTCTCCAGTTTATTGGGAATATTAACTGCTAGAATAAAGATCCTGGTTCAAATATTAACAAAAAAAAAAAGAAGAAGAAGAAGAAGTAAGGCATTAGTGTTAGCACTAATACAAATGATGCGTTCAGGAGCCTTTGTCCTGCTGTGTCGCAGCTCATTAATACAAGTTGTATAACCCAGTGGTTCTTGGGCACAAAATGTGAGAGGTGAAAAGTGGTCTGTCGTAGTAGCCCTGCAGTTATCATCTCACAATATTACTGCTTCTATCATTCCCTACGCCGGGAAAGTCACTCATATTTAGAGGGCATGACGTACGCTCTCGTTCTTGCTGTTCTTTCTGAGCCACAATTTGTTTCATAAGCAACGTTCTGACATTTCAAAGTAAAGGCACCGTCAAATGCTCCCTTTTCTCACCCTTTCCCTAGCGATCATCACTGTGCCTCAGCCCCGAGTCACCTGACCTGCTCTGTGTCAGTATTCATTCATCACGTGCTCTTCAACCAGAACAGCTAGCTTGAGCAACAAGCTCAAAGCATGAACTGTTTTTTCAGGAACTATTAAACTCACACAAAACTAATCCATACTCTTGCATCCTTCTGGCAAACCAGACTTAAATCTATAAAAGTACTGTGCAAAATGAGTGGGTGTCTCCACCTGCACACACAGTGCTGGTTAATGTGTCTACCGCCATAATTGATCCTGTCCTGTAAAGCCACAG
Organism: Hemichromis elongatus; assembly: GCA_015108515.1. NCBI lineage: Eukaryota > Metazoa > Chordata > Actinopteri > Cichliformes > Cichlidae > Hemichromis > Hemichromis elongatus. The sequence goes on along the minus strand of VUQR01027284.1, from coordinate 30,622 downwards.
TCTTAACTGCAGGCCAAGAATAAGGTATAGATAAGGCATTACGCTGATCTATGTTCAATAGGAAAGCAATGAGGCTCCCAGTGTTGATGGCTTCATTAAGTAAATGCCACTCATGTCATCAATATCATTACACTGCTGGTAAGCAACCCATAAACATCCTCGTGGGGGAAATTAGCTTCCCTCCAACCTTCTGCCAATGGTGGAGATTTGTGTCTTCCAATGCAGACAATCTGAAGTCACCGGCACTTTTAGTCCTTCGGGTCAGCACCAATCCGAAATCTCATCAAGAAGGGGAACGAAGGTGCAGCAGGTGTGTCTCTGGGTTCAGAGAGGTTATAAAAGGGCTTTCCATCAGATGTTGCACTGAATTGCAGCTACAACACGTTGAAAAGGTTCAACAAGTCACTTTTTAAAGCTGGGACACTTTTAGATTTGCTTTGGCTTTTTGATGCTTTTCATTCTGACATATGAATGTAGGCTTATCCGTTTGTCTTCTACTAACAATATCTGCCTAAAAAGTACATAATCACACTGTGTGTTGGTAAAACAGAACAAAGCATTTTAAAAGGCCTGAAATCAGACACACACAGACACGACTCTGACTTTAACTGTTTCTATCTTAGATTTTCAAATTCAGTGCACCTACCCCGCATCGAAAGTTAAAATCAGATCACCAACACATTCTGAGCCATCTTACAGGGAGCGTAATGTTCTCCACGGCTTCTCCAGACTCTTTCACGTCTGTCACGTGTGTTCAGAGTGAACCTGCTCTCATTTTGGAAAGCACATGTCGGCAGTGGTGGACCTCCTAATCCACGTATTCTATGGCAAATGTGACAGCACCGACAGACCAGCTTGATCAGAGACATTCACACCAGTGGGCTGCTGGAGGTCATTTTGTAGCTCTGGCAGTGCTTATCCTGCTCGTCCTTGCACAAAGCAGCAGGTACTGGTCCTGCTGATGGGTTAAGGGCCTTCTATGGCCCTGTTCATCTCTCATAGAGTAACCGCCTGTCTCCAAGAATCTCCTCCAGCTCTTGAGAGAGTGCAGGGAGACACAGGAAACAATCTGGCAAAGGCACCTATTGATGTGCGCTCCTGAAAGACCTGGACTACCTGTACAACCTCTGTAGGGTCCAGGAATCACCTCGTGCTAGCAGCAGTGACACTGACCCTAGCCAAATGCAAACCTAGTGAAAAAAAATATTCAGAAAGGAAAAGGAGGGAAAAATATCAGCAGCTCCCTCCTGTGAAACGTTTGCTTTTCATACTTGTCTGATTGTCACCAAAGCAGTTGAAACTGATTAACACCCCCCTCAGCTACTTAACTGACCAGATCAACATCCTGGTACACTCGCATATTTATACTATACTACGATTGTTCCTTTAATTTGTTCTGAGCAGCATAAATATTTAAGCAACACTTAATCCAAAACACACCATGGCATGCTAACCTTTTTTATGGCTTCGTAAACAGCCCTGAAAGCGGGCTGTTTGTAGTCGTGGTAAACTCCTCTGTTTCCGTGCAGTACGTAGATGCCGTCCTCCTCAGCTGAGGCGCAGTTGCTGCCGTAGATGCAGTGATCCGGGCGATAGTTCCACTGGCACGGAAACTCCAGCAAGGACTCTGCAGACAGAAGCAGTTAACAAAGGTGGCACAAACTGGGTATGGTGTACACTTTTACAGATATGATATGCTGTGAATGAGTAGCTTAGTGTGCGTCTAAGTGCATCCAGTCATACCGGGGTTGTAGTGGAAAATGATATTTAGGAGGTCCTGGTCTCCCCAGGTTATGTTCAGTTTATATTTCTGGAGTAGAGGCATCAGGAGCTCTTCCCAGCGCAGCCCCACTGATGTCATGTCATTCTGTCAACACAGATAAGCGCACACACACAGCACGATTACATTTACAGTTTGGGTGCAGGGAGGTTCGTGGCATTTTCTTGGACTTGAGTGCAAATCCACTAGAGAATGAGGACATCTTGTGGTTAGTAAAGGTAATACAACCTCACCTTAAAGAACATGCTCCTCATGCGTGTCAGATTCATGAGCATGACCCCTGAGTTGATGCCCGTCCTGCCGTAGAACGGGTGACGGGCAAAGCGGTTGTACCAGGCGATGCGGGGCTCCTCGTGCTCTGGGGCCATAGCAGCCAGCTGAGAAGAATTAAATTCAGACAGGAACTTCCACAAGAGGTCCACCGGCTGCAGGAAGAGGATGTCTGAGTCCACATACACAATGGAGTCAACATCTTTTAAGATGAGCTGAGAAAGGGCAAAAGACGGAAAATTTATGATGCTAATGTAAGTGCAGAAATGCATACTTCACAAACTTTAAGGAATCCAAAATAAAAATCACTATGAATACATGTTTCAACTTCACTCTTCAGGATTAATATTACAGCTTACAGGTAAGAAGAGCCGCTGTGAAGCGCAGGGTTTGAAGAGTTTCTTCCACTCCGCTGCATTCTCATTGGGGAACCTGATGGAGTAGACTCTGTAGTTGAACCTGGAGCGAATAAAACCAGGCCACGACTCCAACTGCAACAGATATGAAGGTACTGGTTTAGCTACCTGAAGTAATGCACAATCATTCGTAATCATACACACTCAACAGAAATGGCTACCAGTGATAGGTTTAATTGTTACGCTTCACAAGCACAAAGTTTCCCACTCACAGCTTCAATGAAGCTGACATGAAGCTGATCTTCTGCAAAGATGTGCAGATGGAGGCGCTTGACGCTGAAGAGCACGGCAGACTTGATCATGGTGAGCGTCTCATCCAGCCTCTCCCCGCAGGCCACCACAGCCAAGTGCATGGGAGGTTCAGGCATGGTCACAGCAGCTTCCAGCTGGGCCTGCTGATGCATGATGTACCTGAGGAAGAAGACGTAATTGGAGGTACATTACACTCGGGAACTCGACAGATTTTAGACAAGATGAACAGAGTCCTATAACAGTAAAAAAAACTTATCATATAGGAGGCTTTCAACAAGATCATTCTAACAAGCTAGTATTTATTATATTCCTTTAATGCAAAGGGTGTAAAATTTGGTGAGTGGGACTTGATCTCTCTAGAGCACTCACACTGTAGTCGTTTTAAGTCATACCCATATTTAACTGCACCCAAATATTCAAATTGTCAATCCGCAAAGTCATCATTTGTCACCTCGGTGAAGAACTGTCCCTTTCTTTGTCTTATGTGAAAAAAAAAACCTTTCAAATTCTGGACTAAAAAAGGTTTAAAACTGTTTTTTCCTATCCCTCTCAATAGAAAATAAAATCCAAAAAGAAATGTTTGCTTCAGGCTGGGATACTTAAACCGCCACCCTATAGAACAGGATTTGGAGCCCTCTACTGGACAAAATATTCAATGACGCTATGTAAAATGTATCCTGAGCTTTTTTCCCCCCATTATTTTCTGGGCATACATAGAAAGTGTGATTATTCTGATAAATCTGTGACAGAAAATATCAACGTTAAATCCATTTAGTATGTAGTACCCACTTTTCTCTTCCTTTACTCTGCCCAAACCTGAACCACAGTAAACACAGCCATGTGTGGCAAGTTAAAAGACTTGCAGAACATAAACAAGCAACCAGATCTAGTAATCCCCAATACCCTATGGCAGTGCATTATGAAGATGCAAATCGTGGAAGCTGTAACTCGCTTAAAATTATAGGGATTGAACATATTGAACATTCAGTTAGAGGAGGCGATAGGCTTAAGAAACTCTTGCAAAGAGAGTCATTTTGGATTTATACACTAAAAGCTACACACTTCCCTGGTCTTAATGGAGAATTGGATTTTGTTCCTTACTTGTAATTTAATATTGTTGACTAGCATAATGTTTTTAATCTCCAACTTCACATTTGTTATTTCTTTCAGTCCTCAGTGCTTAGTTCAACATTCTTTTTAGAATGTATAAATGTAATTTAGTCATGTGATACTGATCATCCAATCATGATGCTTTCCACCTGCTCAATTTCAACAGGTGTTACTGATTTTCTTTCTCAAATAGAAAGTGAGAAGACCAACAAACCCTGACGAAAGCCCTGCTGGCTAAAACGCGTCGACATGTTTTTATTTTACTAGCCATGAGTAAATAAAGGCTTTTTAACTATCGCCCTCTTGAGTGCCTCAGACCTTTTCTTCTCAAGATTCATGTGGATCCCTTCACTGAAGAGCACCAGAGGTATATACATTTTATACACTTCCAGCATCGTTTCAACTTTCATACCGACACATATCTTTTACACATGAGACCTGCACGTTAAAGTACACACCTAAGCAGGTACTGTTCAGCATGTCTAACTATTTACTTTGTTTAGCTTCCCTATGACCGACTAATCAGTCGCATTCCTATACATAGCCAGAGTTATTACACGTGAGTACCGACGCATGCTTTCTGAGTTTTGCAGCTTGTCCCGTGAAGCACAACTACGAACTTTGTTTCAGTATATTAAAACGTTGAAAAGCCTCTCCTACCAACTGTACCAGTGTGCGTTTTTATCCGCGACCCCTCGCCTGGCTCCAGACGCTCTCGGTGGGATGAAAATCTTCTTTGCTCTGTTTCTTCCGGCGGACACGTCCGAATAAAAGAGCCTGCTGTACACATACAACCCCGAAAACACGGCAAACACCATGCACAGCATCAGTGCACGCATGTACCGCCGCATTATACAGTTTCAAAACGCAACTCGGAGCTGAAATCATTACACAAAAACTCGCGTTTAATCACAGACCGCTAAGCTAGACGCCGCGGTAACGCACTTCCGGCTGGATGTTTACAAAATTAAAGTCAAAGAAGCAACAATTACGCCCTCTGGTGGTGATGTTTTCTGTGTTTGTTTTTTTACACCGTTTGTGAAAAATAAAAAGACAGTATAGCAGGTTCTCTTATTATTTATTCTGACTCAGTATAATAGTATACTAATACTAATAATTCAGAGTATATTATACATATCGTTCTAATCCTTTTATTTTATTTATTTATTGGATACTGTTTATTGATTTATCTGATATAACCTACATAATTATTCTAATGTACTTAGAAAAATGTGGAAATGGGTAACTTCAGAGCAATCCTGATGGACACAAAGAACAATGCAGTGCACAGTCTCTCTTTCTGTCCAACAAAAGGACATTCTTTAGCTGGGACACAGTAACTTATTGTCGGTCTTGCTCATCAGATAAGCAATCAATATTTTTATTTATTCATGTTTAAATAACTAACTTGAAAGCATGGCTAATAGGACATATTGGAAAACAATTTAAGTTGAAAAACTTACACACACTATGTTTTGAGTGTGTTTCACACTAAAAACTGAACAAACGTACTTGCAAGTCTACAAGTTATAATTTTTTCTTATGCCGTTTCACTCTCTGTCCTTTGATGCTCCGAAACAGCTGTGGCTGTTTTTACACTTTTATTTTGAAGGCGGCAGCAGCAAACTTCCTTATCTTATCTATGTTTTGTGTGTTTAGTGTTTCAGCTTGCTCAACAGAAACAGGAGGTCGAGACTGTCATTTGGGGGAAGGGTGGGAGCAATAGCAGAGTTGACCCCCCCCCCCCCCCCCCCCCCCCCCCTCCTCCAGTCAGCCCCTGTCTGCAGCAAGTTTCCACGGGTCTCACCTCTGAAAAGACCCATTCAGTGTCTTTGATTCAGTGTGGCTCTAAGTGACAAGTCATCCTTAGAGATGTGGTTGCACTTGACAACCCTGAACTTCAATTGCATTTTCACTAAGGGACATAAAAGGTCACTTATCTGATAGATACCTGCGTCAGAGCTGCTGGCTGTTTATTATTAAAGCCTTGATTTAAAATTCCAAATTAATAGTGTAGGACCACAATGCAAAATGAATGTGTTAGATAAACCTGCATCTATTGTGAATAAGACTGTAGGGTTATTGAGAGCTAAGGCAAGCCCTAACAGGCCTTTGCCTGCATGCAACAAAGTGACAAATGAGAGCTGTGTGCACAAGAAAGCAGCTTTTTTGTGTTTGAATTTTGTAATTTTCTTATTCAGACATGTAATAAACAAGTTCACACATTTTAAAACAAATGAGCATGGCAAAAA
>VUQR01027284.1:0-15790 GCA_015108515.1 Hemichromis elongatus | reverse complement strand
TCCGGTGAGGGTAACACAAATTCTAACTTTTGCAACTTTTTAAGGTGGTTTTAAAAAATATCTCTCCAGATGAATGTACGGTATTGTAGTTTATGTTGTTTTGTTTCTTGTTGATATAGCTGATCTTTGTCTTTTTTTGGCCTCTCTTGTGTGAAATAAAATAAGCACAATCCTCGCTCTCAATCTCACCACTTTAAAATTTAATCATGAGCTGAAGGCAAACTTACTTTATTCTGCAGAATTTGAGCTGAAAAAAAAATGTTGCCACTGATCCCTTACACTTACCTCAGTGACAAGGGAACTCTAGCTGACCCTTTTCCAAATATGTAGCAAACACACACAGACGCACGCGCGCACACACAGCATCTATCGTGTTCACACTCCTCTGCCCTCTCACTTTTTTTTCCCCCACCTCCTCCTGATGCACTCATTGACCTCCGACTCGTTCACTGCTGCCCTGGGCTTAAAAAATATCACACGACGATTCAAAAATGGGAGAAAAACTCTGATGTCAGTAAGTCATTTTTCTAATTAACTCGTATTTTCTGCCACAATAGACAACTGGGTTATCACCAGTACTGCTGACCACTTAGGAAGCAACATGGACAGTGTTTAAGAGCACTAATCCTTTAACACAGCTTAGCAGAACAAAGGCAAAAAGTGGTGTTAAACTCTCACACACGAAATCAACTTTAACAGTTTTGAATAACTACTCGTTTCTTGTTTGCTGGAACTCAAACTGTACATGACCCCAGGTGGTTTCATGTGATTAAATGTGACCTCAGTGGAATGCACATCATACCACAGAGTTGCTGCACTGTGAGAACAACGAAACAGCAATATTTCATAAGTAGGGCCGTGCCACGTCATGTCATCTGCAATAATACCAACATACATTTTTTTATATGATATAAAATAATATTACAATATCACTGCTATAGCAACATGCCTTTACATTCCCTACACACAACAGTGAGACGAACCCAGGCATATCTGAGAGGAAGAGTGGTGATGATGATTTAGTATCTAAGAGTAATACTTTAACAACCCCTAAAAAAACAAGACTTTGTAAATCTATACGGAAAAAAATGTTCTTGTTTTGCCGATTGACGTAAAAAACACACTGAAGTTCAACCAGGCTATGAAGGAGGAAATACTAGCAGCTGGTGATGTGCAACCCAAAAGTAAGCAAATGACTCTACCAAGCATCACTAACTGTGTTCACTATCAGCACTCCATATAACAGGAAGAGCAAATGGTAGATGGAAACTATTGATGTGGTTACATGGTTGCAAAGCAGGGCTTTAAGCAGGTGGTTAAAAAGCTCAACTGGAGATTAAAAAAAAAATCCGATAGAAAATATTTTTCAGTTTTATTATATAACAATATTAGCAAGCTCCCTTTAAGTTACAAGGTTAGGCTACTTTGTTATACATTTACTTACGAAGTCCAGGGAAACACTACCTAGTTTACTTGTATGCTTACATTTTGTATGCTGTGGCAGTAACTATAACGCTGTGTCTGTGCTTTTGCACTATAATTCTCCTGGGATGTTGTTTCAATATTTTGAATTAGGAAGCCTGTCATATACAACAGCAGCTCACTGCAAATGAGCTTCATTTGGTTGCACTAGTAAATGCTGTTGCCTGCAAGCATTGATAAAAGGTTTGTTATTTTTGATTCTATATCGTTGAAAATATTGTTATTGCAAGTTTTCATGAAATAGGAGGTTTTATCGTCCAACCCAACAGTTGGCAGTAAGAACAAACAATTATTTTTCTTGTAGATTAATTTGTGGATTTTTTTTTTGTAACACCTATGCCTGAAAGTACAGCAATGCGAAAAATATTACAATATTCTATATAAATGTATATCCACACTAATGTATAAATATAAATGTCTCACAAGATCAAAAATATTTTGGTTGGATTTTATTATATAAAAACAGAAACATGATCAAGCTAAAGCTCTAAAGTAAAAACCTCTGTCCAGCTTTGTGTCAATGTATTTTAAGTTGTTGCTGGTATAGTTTCGGGAACTTATTTATCAGTATGTGTTAAAAAATGTCCCTGTCAACTATCAATCTAAACCTTATAAATGTCAGAGTCCCGTATCCTAAATATTAGTTGGAACTGGTAAACCACTCAGTGGTTTGGGCTATTTGTATTATTGCATGTCCATACAACATGAGCTAGGGATGTGTGTGACTACACAACCAAGCAACAAAAGCCACGTGTAATCCACATTCTACTTGACTAGTGTAATTTCTTTCTCTTGTTTAAATGACTAGTAAATTAATCACCACGTACATCCCTAGTGTATGCAAACCATCAGCAGAGCACATGTGGCCTTTTTAGTGGCTAAGCAGTGCATGTTAAGCCTATGGCAGAGCGAGTCACAAGAAAAACAAGGCGTAGAGTTTGTGTTTCAGGATTGTGCTCTGTATAGATTTGTTCTGTTAAAATATTGAACTTCTAATGACGAGCTCCCAAAACACAGTACAGAATTCTGCAGATGTTTGGACTGCGTGCTGTCATTTATCGGGTACACAATGTGATGAGCAAACAGCCCACAGGACAGCTGATGGACTGCAAATAAGCATCAGAGCGTGCTCCTATAAACAACTTTCATATCGCTGTTCTGTGATGATTGTAAGATCATTGTGAAATAGCTTATTTTATGCCCTGTTGAACACTCAATCCAGGTGTAGGTGTGTGTTTCAGATTTTCTATCAGCAGGTTCTATGCTGCTCCTGGGAGCTCCTCCAAACCCGATGATTAATGTCTTTCCCTGCCAGTACATGCTACCACTGCGTGTGTTCGTGTGTGTGTGTGTGTGGAACAGAGAGGGAGACAGATGGCCCTCCACGTCCTGTGGTTTATGACACCTTCTCCAGCCTGCTAGCCACACTACGCTACATTGTCCTCTCATACAAACGCCTGCCTGCACAAACACACAGAGCAGTATGTCATGCATCAGTGTCACCGCAGTAATTACAGGCTTATCACGTAGCCATAATCTTGAACCACAGTGACGTGATAACAGCCAGCTTCATTGTCCGTGGTGTGCACTCGGTGTTTGTATGCTATGTAAGCACTAATACCAGTAACCCACACAGCTGAGCCAACTGTGTCACTTATTAGAGGAAGTAATCATTCAAATGGGATTACAAGACATTGATTGTTGCTATATAGTGTTTCATACGCATGCCCCCAAGTTAAAAATTCAATTTACAGCCAGTCATCATACTTGTATAAATACCAGCTCATAAAAATGTGTTCGTCTGTTGATGCCTGTTCTAATGATCTCATCTGACTTAGTCACTTGTGATCCAACGGCTATTCTGAACTCAAAGGATGCACACAACCGAAAATACCTGGATGTATTTCGTAACGTTTTCCTGGAATGACTCAGTGTTGCAGATTAAAGGAAAACGTTGAAAACGAACCCTGAAACCATTTCATTCTTCACACTTAACTGCAATGGAACACATGAGTCGAATGTGTTGCACTTTGCTAGTTACACAGTTTAAAGAGAGAAATGCAATATCGCAAAAGAGGTGTTGTCTAGAAAGTCTTTAAAAAAAAAAAAAGGCTGTACTGTATGTATACTCCAAACTAGTAATACTGAGAGTTGGATTTTCACAGTGAGTGAATCAGCCACATTCGAGCCAAATTCACATTTTAAGCTCAGTGTTTAGTAATGTGGACTGCGCATAAACTGTGAGTGTGAGTTTTCGTGGGGGGGTTGATAAAACAACATCTAAAAAAAAAAAAAACAAAAAAAAAAACAAAACAGCCAAATACTGACAGGTTCCCAACCAGCCAGAATGGTTGGTGCTTGTTTAGGTGGAGCTGGCAAAACCCTGCACATCAGTCATTCTGTCACTGAGAGATGCCCCAGGTTAAGTTCAACTCCTGGGAAGACACAGAAAGGGGGAGACACAACCGCCAGTCGCCAAGGGAAGAAGGAGATAAGCGTAGGGAGAGGGTGAACACAAACAGGAGCTAACTAACATTTAGGGAACATGATCGAAGTGGCTGTCATAAATAGAGAAATATAATGCTGCCAAACAGGCTCCTGAACATGGAGCGTTTCCCCAGCGGCTCTGATTTGCTGGAGCTCTGCTCAGTGAGCAGATGCAGGTGTAGACGTGAGGGAAGGTCACACACTGCTCTATTACACCCAGCTGAAATTGGCTAAGGACGATGTTTCGGTTAAACAGCTGTCTTTCAGCACCACTTCACATGACATTTTTTAGACTTTTATTCCAAACAGCAGCAAGGAAAATTACAGCTGAAACGAATCTTAGCTTTCGCTGCATTCCTCAAAGATTAGGAAAACACAGGACGAGTCATGACAGACACGATGTGAGACCCTAAAACGCCTTGCTCAGGGACCATGTAAGAATCAAAAGCCGTGATCTTGTACTACACTATCAAACAGTCTATTTTTTACTAATGCTGTGCCAAACCTAGTGCTTTCTTTGAGAGCCAAAACACAGTATTAGTTGCAGAAGTTGGGCTACATCTGCCAAACATTGGTAAATTTGTTACAGCAGCCCCTCCCACAAGCACTGACAACTTTGGGAGAAGCAATTTTTTGGTGCTGTGATTCTCAATTGAGCAATGGCACTGCATAGGTGAAAAAAAAAGGGTGTAAGACACTTCAATCGATCAGGATTGTTTTCAAAGGGTGGGACTCAGTCGAAAGAGTTTTGGGAAGATAAAATGGTTCTCTGAAGTACAGTAATGAGATTGCATGATACGTTGTGATCCCAGAGCTCTCCAAATCTGCCCTAATTAAACGTTGTAAGCTGGCAGCTTGTCGTAAAGAGCAACACACTGTATTTTTCCACATTAATCAGCGCAAATGACTCCATCGTGTTTTGAGCGAGCGTGCACTTTCTCTTGTGCTTTACAAAAACGCAGGCCCTACTTTTTGTTCCTCCAAATTCCACTTCCTCGCAGAACGAGTTTCTGAGCTGCCGACAGAATTTTAAAAAAAAAAAAAACGTCAGCCAGTTCCCACTTTGTCAAAGTGTCTCGCTCTTCCATTTACTCGACCTCCTCCGATAAGCGAGACCAATTCTGCTGATGTATCCCTGTCTGCAGTCTCAAACTCACAGCCTCAACAACGTGCTTTCAATCAGCCCCGCTGGCTTTGGGCCCCTGCAGTAGATCATCTCTCCACATCACAGGGATTGAGGCGGTGAGATCTGCTAAAGCTTGCCTTCATAAAACATTTATTTTACCTCTTGACGGCAACACGCAAACACTCTTCAGCCTAAATTATTTCCACCTCGTCCTAAATGTTCTCTTTTTGTACCATTCACTGCCTCGACTCCTTGCCAAAAAACACACAGATCCAGTTGAGCAAAGTGCCATTTTATGTGTTAGGTTACTGCCAGGCTGATTTAAGCCATCCCTACAGAACTCACATTGGCTGTGTCCTTCAGGCTGCGGGACACTTCCTCTAACCACTGGACACCCCACGCCTGTGCTGAGCATTAATTCATTTACTCCACAGCAATAGCTCAGTCATGCTTGTTTAGCAACCAGCGAGGGAATTTGCCGTGCCCCACATTTATATTCTGCGTGTTGTTTGCCCTTTAGCACCTTGGGTTTGCTCGCCGAGAAATCCACTTGTCTGGTGTGTTTGGTCATTAACAGATGCGGCCACCTGTGTGGCCATTTTGCTGCAGCATCAGCCCATGTTTGGCTCACGTGCCCGTGTGTGGCGAGTACATGACCGCACTAATGCTACTACAACATTTGTGTAGCACTGCAGTTGGGAAGACAGAAGGTTATTAACATTAAATAAGACCTTCTCACGGACATTTTCTAAATTTGTCGCCTGGGTATCAGGGGTGCAAGTAAGGAATTCTCGCTCGTGTCATTGCCAACTTTGAAAAAAAAAAAAAAATGTCCAGATGGGAAAGACAAAGGACGCTTTTGGTGACATGAGGATTCAGACAGGTTCTTGGCAAAGCTGCAAACACACCAATCTCGATGGAGTGTCCCCTAAACAATCAATTCTCAGTTGCAATAAGCTGGACCCAATGATAAGAGCATGTCCCCTCCTCATTCCCTCTGTGAGCAGCAGCTCTGCACTTTGACTGCATGTTTATGGGTGTGCATTTGCGAACAAATATGTATGCGGTCATGAGTAAAATTTGCATGTTGAGTGCATCTGTACTCAGCGTGTCTGTGTGTGTGTGTGTGTGTGTCTCTGATGACAGCAGGCTGATTAAGCTGTTGCATAGTAATGAGCTATGGCTGTCTGTCTGGCAGCTGCTCTGACAACCTCTTTTCACAACTAGCACTCCCACACACACACACACACACACAGAAAAAGACAGAGAAATAAACGCGGGCATTTCAGTAACACACAGAAGAAACACTCTCATGAAAAGGCATCAAAGCTGACAAGAGCACTGAAGCATTGTTGTTTATGTTGTAGTTTAATCACTGGGAAAGTCGCACTAATGCAGTAGAGGATAATTATGATACATTAAAGAGGGAGATCATGTAACAATGCACAGCTTCCCTATAGCCGCAGCTAAACAGCTACACTTCCTCTTCTTCACTCTTTGTTGTGTTTTCCTCCTGATAATGAGTGTCACTGAGGAATAACAGCCATTTCCTGCTTCAAATCATTGATGTCAGAGGGAAGTAGCAGCCACAGGCACAGAGGGCAACCATGTGTATGTGTTTGTGTGCGTGCGCACCTTTGTGCTGTGCATTTGTACGCTTGAGTACCTGTGTGTGAGGTCATGTGCATGCCTATAAGAGGTCTCTTACAAATATCTGCAGGGCAGTGAGATGGATGTGTGCTTAAGGAGCAAGCTATCCCTCTTCCCTCAGTTCACTGAGGTCACTGTCAGCTGGCAGGAACATGGAGACTAAAGCACTGCTTAGAGGAGACGTGAAAGGGTGCAATTAGCAAATAAACATACTGACTTCAAGGATCTTTAAGCACTTCCTTTCAAAGAAAACACATCAAAATGAATATCGCAAAAAACTGAGAAAATATAGCCCATTTTTTGTTTTGTTTATGTTTACTCTGGATTGTGTATGGAGGGTTCAAAATCCACACAATTGTCAGCTAACATGGCCAGCCCCTCTATTCCCAAAGGACCCTACACCACCCCACCCCTCTCACCCCAAGCGGGGCCCCACTAATGTAAAACACACCAAAGGTAATGTATATCCATCCTTACCTTGTTGATGTCCCCTTCCTGACATCACACATCATGCACTTAAAAGCCTCTGCCGTGTTCTTGTACGTGCACACGCTGCAGTCCCAGAACCCCTCGTCGGAGGAGGGCTTCGGTTGACGCTTCGGCCTTTTAAGACAATAAATTTAGAAAAAAAAAGGAGGAGAAAAGATGAGAAAAAACGAAAAGAGAAGATGGGAGAGGAAAGGGTCGAGAGGAGACAAGAGTGAGTTCGGGCACCACTCATCCGCGAAGGCTATCGATAGCAAACATCGGGGTAAGCCTGTAGGATTTAGGAAATCATCTGCAAAGCGCGCTATGATCCGACACTGTAATTGGCGATGAGGTTTTAACACCCGCGCGCGCGCGCACACACACACATACCCCGCGCGCGCCCATACACACAAGCAGCGAGTGAGGTAGTGAGAGAGAAAGAGAGAGGGAGAGAGAAGGGGAGGGGGGCCGTAAAGAAAACCCATTTTTCCCCGTGCGCTTGCCGATGTCCGCTCCCCTCCCCTAGCCCTGAATATCCAGCACGCACTAATTCGCTCGTTACCTTGTCGGACTCCTCTTGTCGCCCATGCCAGACCGGGGTTTATCTGGAGGTGCTGAGACGACCAGGAGCCTTGTTATTTCAATTTTTTTTAGCCGAGAAGCGATGCGCTTGTGCCGCTCGGCTTCCAGCTGTCGTGGAAACTCCGCTTGGGAAATGCTCACGTGATGGGCTGTGACCAATCACAGGCTGGGTTACTTCCCGTGGCTTGACATTCCTCTTGATGAATCAATGCCGCCTTCACGTTCCCTGCGTAAGCTCCCCCTTCTGTCGATTCAGAGTGCTAAATAATGATTCCACGTTGTGTTTTTATGGCAGTAATGACTAAAAACCTTACAGGTCTCCGCCTAAATCTATTAAACAATATTTCCCATGCAGTCTTTCCCTCTAATAAAATGCTCTAACAAATTCATATTTTAGTAATTAAACCACACCTCCAATCTAAAAACAAAGTGTTTCAAAAAGCACCCTATGTGCTCCTAAGGACGCCATAATTTCCACATGTACTTGTTTGTAGTTGTTTTGCCCGCTCTAAATTACGACACTTTCCGACAGTACCTAAATGCAACAAATCTTGCTAATGTTCTGCGTCTGTAGCAATGCTGGATACTGCTCAAATAAGACTGTGTCGCGAATCCTTTCATATCCCTGCGTATTCGCGCAGACGGTACAAATGCCACACCAGTTTGCCGCAGACGCATCAAACATGGGGGAAATCCCTCTTTGTATTTGCGTGCTGACGCAAGCAGGCATCAAAAAGATATTTCCACCAAGCGCAGCACCAGCGAGCGGTTCCAACATCTTTTTATATTCAAGGTATTTTATTTTTATTGCAGCGGAAACCCACTCGGAGCATATTATTTCCTACATTTACATATGATATGCAACGTGTGGGTCACTGCAAGTGTAATTGTAATGTCTAAAATATAAGAGCGCCTAATATATATACATATACATACATACATACACACACACACACACATATATATATATGTATGTATGATATATATATATATATAGATAGATAGATAGATAGATAGATAGATAACAAAACATGTTTTTTTTCTTACACTGGTCCTTAAGGCCCACCTCCCTAAAAACTTGCTTTCTTCTGACTGGCTGTCCCTCAGTTGGCTCAGTTTTAAAACAAGCACACTTAGCTTCTCTGTCAGAAGAGTTAAGCCAGTGCCAAATGCCTGAAAACCTACATTCTGCCTAAAGGCCACCAGATGGCAATGGCTATGGTTGCAAAAATACTTGTGTTTATGGTCCTATAAAAGTCTATAGGAACTCTTACTGTCTTGGCCTGTGTAAACATTTTCCTGCTGAGTTCATGGGCTCAGTCATTCATTTCTGGTTATACTGAATGAAAAATGAAGTTTAGTTTTCAAATTATCATACTATCAATTACTTAAGTTATCAGTAATTGGCCATGGAGTTATTGACTAATAAGTGTACAGTTGCACAGTCAAACCTGCCCTTCCACATTAAGGTTTTGTATTTTAAAGTAGAGTGGGAGGAAGAGCCTTTCGTTTTCAAGCCCCTCTTCTGTGGAACCAGCTTCCAGTTTGGATTTGGGAGACAGACAATATCTCTAATTTTAAGATTAGGCTTAAAACTTTCTTTATTGATAAAGCATATAGTTAGGGTTGGATCAGGGAACCCTGAATCCTCCCTTAGTTATGATACAATACATCTTGGCTGCTGTGGGAATCCTGTGATGCATTTAGTGCTTCTTCTTCAGTCACCTTGTGTTTGTACACCTCTCTGCATTTATTTATTTGTTGTTATTAATATCTGTCCTGTATTCATCCACTCACTCCCAACCGGTCACAACAGATGGCCGTACCTCCTTGAGCCTTGTTCTGCTGAAGGCTTCTTCCTGTTAAAAGGGAAGTCTTTCTTCCCACCGTCGCCAAAGTGCTTCCTCAGAGGGAGTCATATGATTGTTAGGGTTTTCTCTATTTTCTTATATTAGGATCTTTACCTGACAAAAAAAAAGCACCTAGAGGCAACTGTTATGTAATTTGGCACTATATAAATAAAATTGAATTGAATATAATTTTATGCTGTCTTGCCTTTAGATCACATTTTCAAAGCTGTTCAATTTAAGGAAGTGTTGAGCTTATTATTTGTAATCAATCATCATATTTCATGATGGCAACAGCATCATGTTTTTCATGTGTGTGTTACATCACAAAATGTTTTTCTGGACACATCTAATATGGTTGAACTACAACAAAGGCAGATTTAAGCACCCTGGCAGGTGTGTCCGTTTGTCTATGGTGAGACTTTACCATCGAACTAGCATAATAACAAAATGCACTCAGTGGACATCAAAATGAAGGTAGTGTTTGACTTTGGTTGTGGTCTGAAGTCTATTTAGTGTTGAGCCTGGTGTGAGTCACGCTCTACCATGGCTGAGTAGGTGTTCTTTTCTTATTCTTGCTTCTCGTATTTGGTAATAATGACAAAAATTAATATGAAAAAATCAAGACTTTTATTGTATGCAGTCTTTAGATAGTAATTTTTGTGATGAAGTTCTGGAAGGTCATCTCTTTTTCAGCTCCTTTGAAATCATATGGAATTTTAATTTTTTGCAGAAGACTGAGTGAAATGGGAGAAATAAGAAAAAATGTTTTGGTTTTAATGAGCATATAAAATTTGATGTCTCAAAAGTGGTATGCATCAGATTAAATGGAAAGGTTTCCCCACTATTGCGGGACTTGAGTAATCTTAATCAATCCTTAAGATGATTTTCACATCTCATGAGAAAAATAAATGATAAACTATGGTAAAGTGGCTCTACAGATATTTTTGTGACAACTTTTTATGGAAGCCGAAAACTATGCTTATTTCTTTGAGTGCAGCCAAACCCTTTGCAAGCAAAAATCTCATAAAGGTCCTATAACAGATCATCAATTTCTTCAGCTGCTGCTAACAACCGCTGGTATGATTTATAGTACCACAGTACTATAACAGTACAGTACAGTAACAGTCTACAGTCTTAAGAATATCAATTAAGAATGGGCTGAAATGAAAGCTGTCTGTATGTAGCCCAATTGCTAGCTTAACATGCGTTCTGTATTCAGATTTGGCACACTCTTATAAACTTGGCACCACTTGTAAACCAGCTGAGATTGAAACTACCCACTCTCTCTCTGGCAGCTATACCTTAGCAAAACCAAGCTGTAAATCCACATCAGCAGCAGAGGTAGTGGAATGTAGGATGAGATAACTGATAGCGAGTGATGTCTGTGTTCATCATTCTTCTTAAACTTTACTCTGCTGTTCCAAGCAGCACATATAAAACATCCTGGATTCAGATACATTGTTAATATTTAGACTTCAGATTTGTTTCTTTATTAAGATCATAAATTTTATTACTTGAACAGCGTTTTTGCACATTGCACACTTTTTTCTTTTCACACCCATTCAATTTTAACTGAAATTTCCTCTGTGTTGCAGATCTTCTGTTAATTTTCTAGAGTTGTATTTAACTGTCATCACCAAAAGCCATTTGAGATTACAGAAACTGTAATCAGGCTTGTATTATACATGCATTCATTTCTTTTATTTTCCAAAATTATTTTTGATTTAATCAGATATATAAAAAAAATAATCTAATGTACCACAGGTTTTTATGTTTAAGTTCATTTTCTCTTTACGAGTAATCTGAGAAGTGCTGCTTGGAAACTATTTAGAAAAGTGCAGGAAAACAAAAAGTCAGGTTATCAAATCAAACAAATTATCTGTCTGTCACAACTCAACTTTTAGTACTCATATCGAAGTACTGCAACATTTCAAGTGCCGAAGAGGGAAAACAAGCTCTGAAAGTGTGCAACCAATGTAGCTAGCTATGTACAAGAAAATTCAATAGATGATTATTGCTTTCTCTTTACTGCTTTAAAAGTTGCCTGTAGTCATTTTCAAACAATACTTGGCAGTTGACTGGATGGAGGAATCATAGTATTTGATATCAAGTTTACCTTACCTGTACATTCTCTTGGTCATTCCATTAAAAGATCAGGAATTAAAACTATGGGAGGGATTTGAATTCTGGGCTCATATTTCGACCCACCCCTAGTAGTGCTTCTAACTGGGAACATTTTAATAGTTTGAAGGTTAAAAGAAAATATTCGAGGCCAGGTGAGAATGTTTTTTTTTTGACAGATTTTACATGGACAAACCCAGGTATGACTTTGTAACTGACTGGCCCAAACTAAAAGTGTCATAGCTTGAAGCCTGGCAAGATGGATTTTCTTATGATCACGATCTTTTAAATACTGTGTCACAAGAATCCAGAGGCCTTGCAGGATAATTATCAAACACTTGTATATAAATGTAGCTCAGTGAAGGTTATAAAAGTCTGTGTTGGACAGGTAAACTGTACATAAATCACTTAAAGAGAATTAGTCTTCAGTGTTGTTGATGTGTTGTATAGAGGGCTGCTTTTGTTTCTTTTTCCCAGCGCTGACACCCTAGTATTTACAGCTTTGTCTATTCCTTTAAATGACATTATCCATTTTTATTGAACTGTTTTATATCGTCTTCTTTAGAGTCCCAAACCAGCCTTTAAACAACCCTCCAGTGGCTCAGTGGCATCTGTAGAACAAAATGAGACAAAGTAGACTGTGAATCCTTGTTCCCCCTAGTCTCTCATAAACACCTTCCTGTCACTGAGTTTCCAGATGGCCACGCTTCTTTGTATCTCACAGTTCATAGCGCTAAACTTCCTAGTGCAGACATTTGCATCGGGTCACTGCGCACGCCGACACACTGGAGGAAGAAAAGCACTATTCCTACTAGCATGCCTCCCTGGAAATGCCTTCATGACACATGGCTGTTTTTTTGTTTTTATTTTTAGTGTGACATTGGCTTGTTGCAACCACGTGCATTTCTTAAGGGTTGGTGATCAGGAGGTATAGCTTTTTGGACAAGTGACCTCCTTAACAGACTTGGTTTAGATTTCGTGGGTGTTGGCTGGCTGTTAGGAAACAGAGCAGTGAACTTTAAAAAAATCTGTTCACAGGTCCACACCAGCTTTATTCTGTATTTAATTGCATCGCAGAGCAATCACTCTCTGCCCTACAAATCCTTGGTAAAGCTGTGCTTTACAATAGAGCCATAATTGCAGGAGTTTAATTGCCTGCCAATGTTCTGCTCCCACTGCCTGCTTACATTGAAGAGCCCAATAATTAGAAACAGGGAGAAATTAGGTGGCAATTTTGTCTTGGCAATTATCATAATGCAAAAGAAGTGCCATTAGTATTGTTAGCCCCACAGTACATAATCCTTTGACACTGTCAAGTCCCTCTCTTAGCTGCTGGGTACAACAACTCTTGATTTCCCTGTAGCCTTTGCACTCCCTCAGTCACTACTTTAGTCATCAGCTATCCAGGCCAGCCAGTCAGTCTAGCAGACTGAACATATCCACGCCTGGAGTGCTGGGGGGATTAGAAGCTACGGCATTAGCAGTCTGTTTCCTTTAAAGGTATATAAATTGGATGTTAATCCTCTTCCACCATGTCAACCATAAAATTGTGTTTTATGTAACAGAAAAATTAACACAGTTGACATTTGTACCACACTGACATTTCGTTTTGTTTCACTTGATTTTTTTCGAGTATGACATACAATGTGCTGAAGGTCTACACATGATAGTTTTTCTCAAACGGGCAATAGCAAGGGAATATAAGAAGCGAATAATATCTCCTGTAACATCAAAACTCAGATTATTCTTAAGATTTGCATAAGAACGATGGTTTTATGGATCTTTGACATTTATTTGAACAACTGAATATAATATAGTAAAACAGAACAAATGTTTGCATCCTAAGTTTACATCTTTTTAACAGATATTAAAAGTAGTCTAATAATTATTTTTTAGAATTATAGAATTCTCTGTAACAAACAGTTTTTTTTGCTTTGGCATTTCAACTTATTGTCCAATGAATGTAAATTGGGTCCTTTAGGGAATGCTAAGTTTGCAATTGCCAATATATTTTGAGCTGTGTGTACATTCCACCACCTCCTGTCCTGCATATGGTACCCATTCAGTCTATGAGAAAAATAATATAACAGTTATATGAAGCATTCCTTGCAGTCTCAAAACGTACCTGGTGGCATCATCATTTGCTGTTACCTATATTGGTCCAGTTTAAAAAAGAAAAAAAAAAAAAGTCAACACAATAGCAGCTTTTGAGAGTTGCAGTTAATTATATTAATTCGTTATCAAAATTTTACCTGATCTTGTATTACCAAATTCAGGCTGCTACAAGTAGTAGAAAAATGAGCTCACTCTAATGTAATTACTTTCTTTTCTTAATTGTGTGGCATATACAAGCGTTTGATTAAGGCAATGGCCCGAAGCCCCAAGTCTGTTGGACTAAATGAAAGAGGGGTTTATTAGTGTCATGGAAAGGACAGTATACCTGCACAGATGAAGGAAGAATACAGGTACTGATCTTTTTGCTAGCAATTATATAACAATTAAAAGCAAACGCTGCCAGAACAGCTTTGGAACACACTTGTACTAATTCTACAAATCTGGTACTGGAAGACCGTTTTTCCAAAAGTTATTCCTTATTTGTTGTTGTAATGATGTTTGTAGAGAGCATAATCCAACACATATGTCCAAATTTAGTCATTTTGATGGCTATAGTATATCATTCACACAGTTTTTACACTTACTTCAAGTGATCTTTCCAACTAAAGAGCAAGTCAGTTGAGTTATTGTTTATTTTATTTAGTTTGCACATTTATTGAGTCACTTTCCTTACATCATTCTTATTTTTCCACATCATCAGTTTTATTTTTTTCTGCTATGGGAGTAATAAAAATCATCCTCAAAATCATTCTTAAATTACATTTGCTTAATTCGATGCTTGGGGTTAAATATATTTGTGGAGTCACAAAGAAGCAAGCAGGAAGGCAAGGTGGAGGGGATCGTCACAAGGAGAGGAGAAACACGTGAGCCAAATCTACAGCCACTCTAGTAAAACAGTACTTTAAATAACGCTTGGTGTGTCTTGATAACCCATACAGTGGAGGTATAAATAAATTAATAGTGTCTAAAATTGTCTTTTTAAATTATTATAGCTGTTTCGAAACCCGATGAGGTAAAACGCCAAGAAGCCTTTGGCTCATTTACAGTAACCGCTATGTTTGTTTACACTGAAACATGTAATAATTAGAATCAGTGTTCATAATGCAATAGCAGCAATAAAATGTGCCAGAGATGCAAAATTGGGGCTTGTAAGGCAAACTTTTTCCCTGTGACTGGATTTTAGGGTTCTGATTCTGGGCTCTTTTGTCACCATTCGGATCATCTGTCTCTTTGATCTGTTATCAATTTTCCTCCTGCGGCCACGTCCAGGGAGGTTGGCTATAGTCCCATGGATCTTAAATTTCTGAATGACATGTGCAGCTGTAGTCACAGGAACATCTAGCTGCTTGGAGATGGTCTTATAGCCATTACCTTTAACATGCTTGTCTATAATTTTCTTTCCAATCTCCTGAGACAACTCTTTCCTTTGCTTCCTCTGGTCCATGTTGAGTGTGGTACACACCATGTCACCAAACAACACAGTGACATGGAGTCCTATAAATAGGCCCACAGACTGATTACAAGATTGTAGACACCTGTGATGCTGATTAGTGGACACACCTTGGATTAACACGTCCCTGTGGTCACATTCTTTTCATTCTTTTCTAGGGGTACCATCATTTTTGTCCAGGCCTGTTTCATGCATTTTTTTTTTTTTTAAATAATTCATTTGAAGCATGGTTGAAAAACAATGTCTAACTTTCATTGGTTAAGATTTATAGAATTTTTAGTTATTATTACTTTTGTCAGCTTAAGTTATTTCTGTGACCATTGTGAGTTTTTCTTTCATTGACCGAAGGGTACCAACAATTTTTTCCACGTCTGTATAGCTAGCTTCTCTTGTCAATAGCATTTGTGTACTATGTCAACTTTTTTTTATATATATCCTTTCGCTGGGCCAGAAAATAAT
>VUQR01027259.1:4946-21816 GCA_015108515.1 Hemichromis elongatus | reverse complement strand
GTAAGCGGGTGTGTGTGTGTGTGTGTGTGTGTGTGTGTGCGTGTGTGTGTGTGTGTGTGTGTGTGTGTGTGTGTGTGTGTGTGTGTGTGTGTGTGCACATGCACTGTAATGTAATTAATCAGCTGTGAGTGTTGATTACTTAATCTGTCATTAGCCAGCCATGTGTATAAGGGTGAGTGAATGTGAATGTGTGTGTGCGTGTGTGTATCGGTGTGCGTGTGTCAGGCAGCAGCATTTTTCAAGGCCCCCTTGTACCAACAGCTGTGACCAGAGCCAAACAGGGCAGAGCAGAGATTGATGATACAGGACTAGCATCATCATTCATCAGGGATGTGATGTTTCAGGGATGCCTGTCTTGGTTTCCAGTGGAACTTTATCACTTCTTGGTTCGCTTTCTTTGCTTGATTGGTGATTTAAACCCATCATGACCCAGTATCTAAAACTCAATCCTCTTCATAACATTTACTAAATTTACTGTAGCTCTGAGTACTCCAGCTTCCTCTGATGGCCCAAAGACAAGTGAGTTAGGTGCACTGGAAATTCTAAATTGGCCATGACGTGAATGTGACCATGAACGGTAGTCTTTTCTATAGTCTCCTAGTCTCGGTCGCCTTAACTCGATTTTCAGAGTTTTCCCTTTAGGTGGGAGAACCTGATGCCAAAAACGTCAAGCCAAAAAAGTGGCGACAACAGACTTCACGCCACTGACTGACCACGGGGTGGCTGGATGACTCATGAGGCCGAGTCCTTCACAAGAATTAAATCGACAGAAATCTCTATAAACCAACACCGTGGTCGAATGACAAAGTGCAGGCCATCAGTTTAGCAGCAGGAGTACCATTGTCTCAATGTCCTGGACTTTTGGTCTACGTTGTTTAGAAAAACACCTCCCACATTGAGGTGGAACTCAAATGTCATGGAAACCAACGGAAACAGAGTAGAGTTGAGTCAAGTCAAGTTTAGCAGCTGTGTAGCTGTTAATGGAAAGTGGACTGGCAACATATCCAGGAATAAACTGCCTGACCAGCCTGTCATACAATGACATCATTTGCAAATATACAATTTCTGACAAAACAAACTGTTTAGGTCACAAATCATTGTGTGGCATTGTATTTGTCATCTTAAACAAAGACAGTAGTGGGTTTTATTCTTTATGCAGTTATAAAAAAGGGTAAGAAGTGTAGAAAGTTAGTAACATTAACCAGTTACCAGTTTACCACCCAGCATTATTTTCATCTGCTTATTATTACATTATGAACCCCACGCAGAAAAACTGATATAGTTCATGTCTGCAGTCAAAAGTCTGTGTTTTCAAAAAGTATGAGCTTTCCTTTTAAGGTCACTTCTTCATGTTTTAAGTTGAGCAAGGTCTAATTCAGTATTCGCTCTCTTTGCAGTTATTTAGCTGTGACATTATGGCATCATCACTATGAGCTGCAGAATTTCATTGGCATTTTATGGTCTCTGGTTGCTGCTTTGCTGCTAGTCTCTCTCTGTTTGTATACCCCTTTAGTTACAGTGGATCAGAGAAGAAAAAAAATGCTCATTAAAAAACAAAACAAGACAAGAAATCAAATGGCATCATCTTTTGGGAAGCAATGAATCAACTGGTGTGCAAAACACACAAACATTTACTGCAGTTCCACATACAGAGCATTAAAATAGTAAAGAAAATAGCTGTTATAAACTGTGTGATCTGCATTGATTCATGACACAGCTACATTTTCAATTTGTTATTCATTTAGGTAGAGTAAAGCATTTGGAGAAACTTCAGTGCTTGACAAAGAACAAACTTTTACGTCAAAACATCGCAGCTTTCCAAAGCAGAAAGGGAGCTTCACTGAGAGTCATTTGAAGGTAAAGAAATCTGCCATGATTTATCAGTGTAAACAGCGCTCCGTTGATTTTGCACTCTGTCACATCCTCTCGAATACGTCTGCAAAGCTCATGTAAACAAGAATTTCTTCATAATTTATTTGGCAAAAGTGCCCAAAACTTTCAACCACTGTACATACTTAACCCTCAAACTCATTTATACTCACGCGCACACACACACACATCTCTCTAATGAGGGATTAGCTAATGAATTCTCTCAGCAGATTAATTACATTTTACAGACTTCCTCCCCAAACAGCTGAAGAAATGAGCCAGCCACTTTCAAAGCAATGGATTTTCTAAAATCTATCACTAAATTGAAATCCGTAGAAACAGATTGGCTCTAAGCAAAAGGACGTTTCATTTGAGGAGAAGACATTAAGATGGATCTGAAGGACTGCAGACTGAAGCATTACTTTTAACGAGAAATAAATAAAAAGGCCTTTGATTTGGCGCCATTTTACATGGCAGGAGTAGAATGAGGAGGCATTTTCACATGAATCGAAATGAGAAGCAAACATTTCAGATGCTCGTCTTTTGTACCACTGTACTCCGGAGGGCTTAAAAGCATCGGCCTCCCTGTTTCTCTGTAAGCGACAGCAAAGCACAAAAATTGACACACACGTTAGCGCCACACATAAACACACATTCATGAGACATGACAGACACACACGGTGATTCACACGCATACACACACACACACACACGCTCCCTTCTGCCGTTTTCACAGTCTCTTGAGTGGAGGAGATGCCCACGGCCAAAAACCAATGTTTCTTATTTGTCCCCCTCCCCTCCTCTTTCTCACTGTCGTTCCATTTCTTTCGCCTTTCTCTATTAAAACACACAATTTTATTTCATCTCCTAAATGGGCCGGAAAAGTAATTATAATTAAACTAACTTGGTTCTAATGTTCGAAAATACTAAAATAATTTACAATTCTAATTAAACCAGCTCAGATGCTGTGTTCAGTGGCACTGGCAGCCTTTTAATTCGTCTGGAGACAGTGATGGAAAACAATTATTTCACTTCATTAAGATTAAAGACGCCTGGAATCTGTGTCACAACTCGATCAGAGAGGAGACAGATTTAGAAAGTTGTAAAATTAACATAAACTCAGTTACTGACTTTGTAAAGACAGCTTGTTCAGATTTATTACACTGACTTTGTACGTGATTAGCCAAAACAAAACTGCATAAAAAGTGATAAGAAGAGGCAAGAGACAGGCAGATTTAGAGAAATGCTTTAAATTGCAGTTTGACTTTCTAATTGGGAAACTAGAATAGATTAAAAAAAAACTGAAAGGAGACAAATTTAGCGAGAATGCATCTCTTCATTGACTTCTTTAGTGCATAATGGATGGTTTTAAGCATCGCCACTAATATTTCTTGTCCTTGCCAGTGATAAGAGTGTAGCACCAAAACACACATATCCTTCATTACTAACTTTTGGTCTTATAATTATTGCTTTTTCTCAGTGCCAGGTCATAATGACTGTATTAATTAACAGCCTGAAAACCTTATCTGCATCACTGGCTGGAGATTTTATTGAACTTTTGCATAAAAATGCTGCCAGTGATAAGTTTGCACAAGCTGAACCGTCTTATTATCGCCTGTTAACTTAAATGTTGCTTTCATTTCTTGTATTGTAAGCTGGTAAAGAAAATGCATGGAGGCATATGAGTGTTTACTCTAAAAGTGTGCTTGTTAATTGAAATAAATAAATGCTTATCCATGTACTGATTTGCTACAATTATTCTCACATTTGCATGCTTTTATCACTAAATATGTGGCTCCTTTTCTGCAACAAAGCCAAAGTTCTCCTTCCTATCCCCCTTTCCACGCTAATGATAGCCCACGTCTCTGTGAAGCGGCATCCAGTCACTAGTATTTGCTTGCAAATTAACAACACTTACATTCCCAAAGAGGCCTCAGAGAAATTCCACACATTTGTTACCCAGAGGACCAAATGGCCGTGGGGGGTGGGGAGGGGGTATAGGGTGGGAAAGAGGAGGGGTGAAGGCAATAAAACCTCCCCAGATGAAGCTGGAATTAATGTGTAATTTTAATGCAAATCAGTAACAGGGCTATTGTGAACACTGGAGCGTAAAATTATGATTTTATGTGTGGCGCGTGATGTGTTCTTTAGTGTAACTTTATTGTATGGTTATGATTTTGGAGGTCAGCTTTCAAACAGCTGCGTGAACCTCTCCTGCCTCTCTGCGCGTCGGAGATGAGAGTGGAGAAACGGCTGAATGCGGAAATAAAACGCAAGCAGGTACGAGATCTGGCGAGCGCTTAAAACGAGAACGCAGAGTTTGGTTTCTCGGAGCTTGAGGAGTATTATGGTTTTTTTGTAACACGGCCACCGGACAACTTCAGTGAGTTCATTTCGGCGACTTGCAAAGACATCGTCCCGGAGAGTGGCGAGCAGCACTGTTGCAGCGTTTTTCCTGTGCATACGTGTTTCTGCAGGCGAAACGGACAAAAGAGGTTCAAAGGCTCACTCTGCGCTGCGGGTTACTGTTTAAACTGAAGTCCCGAAGTCAAGCAGAGGGGTGGGCTTCCAACGCATCCCCCGGAAAACGAAGTTTAAAGTCTGGTTAACGCACTCTGCGCTTGACCGTTTTGATGGGAAGTTTCTGGCAATTCGCAAAAATCATGCGTAACTTCATGAATGTGGTAACTAGAAACCAGTTACCGAAAAAGTATCCCAATCCGATCTCCGAACTATCACACAATGCCAAAAAGCAGTACCCCCTCTATCAACATGCGATCGGCGTGCAGACTATATTCCCAACCATTAGGTTTGATTGCATGCAGCGACAATAAAGTTGGAGCAGAAGAGGCTCATTTGGTTTGCAAAGAGCCAGGGGCTCGTGGCGCTCGCAAACCCAACTGTCCGCTGGCTGGAACAAAAGAGCAACGCTCCTTTAGAAAGTACATTTAACACATCACAGAGTGTATGGTGATATTAAACATAAAGCCCGCACGCATTTAAGGGCGATTAAGGTCAAAACAAACCAATCCATCATGTAATTAAGGTGACACATTACCGTGTCACGGGATGGAAAATCAGCAAATAGCACGAGGCTTTTAATAAGGTTTGTGCATATCAATGCTGTCTCGCTACATAAATATTATTATACAGTGATGTCCGGGCACACAGGAACTTTTTCTCCATTCATGCGCTGCGAGACTTGCGAGACTGCACTACTTCGCGGCCAAGCTCGGCTCTGCTTGAAATCTACAGGAATAAACGAGGCTCAGTGCAAAAAATGTGAACCGTTTCCACTTTAATCCGACTTGCTCATAACTGCAAATGAGTGCAATGATTCATTGTATTCTTAAATCAGAGGCATAAAAACTATCGGGTCTAAAGACCTGCGATGCGAAGAGCCAAGCAGAAATTCAGCAACTTAAGTTTTAGGCATTTAAGATAAGAGATGACCATCCAGGAGCTTACTCGTTCATATAAGTGAGCGCAAACAAGACTTTAAATGGGCTGCATTTAAAGCATCGCATACAGGCGACTTACGTGCAACGAAGCGAGAATTTCGCATTTTAACAATGTCAAAAAAGCATCTCCACCTCGCTAAAAATGACCATTCCCACGTCCGCCGACATTTAAAAAGCCCATATAGGCGATAAAACAGGCGGTACGGTGCATTTTCAACACCGAGGCTAACTTTTCTCGCACACCTAAACACACCTGTCTGGAATTTATGAGCTTAAACCAACGAGGAAAAAGAAATTGTCGTCTAAACTTTTTCTTCTAACACACGACACAACACAAAACACTTCAAACTGTCGTGTTTTTCTTAGTGTTTTTTCTCCTACCTGTCGGTATTTGGCCGGAGACGTTACCAACTATCGAACAGAGAAGCAGGAGTCCCAGGAATACAGAGAAGAGTGTATCCATGTTTAAAGCCGTAGCCGTGCGAGAGTCTGTAACAGTTTCTCCCCCCCGAAAGTTTTTTTTCTCTTTTTCCTCTGTCTCCAGTCTTCTTTATCTATTTCTTCAGCGGGTTATTATTCCTCCTGTTGTGATGAATTCAGCGGCCCCATTCTCTCTTTTTCTCTCTCTCTCCGGTTTCTCTCTTTTCGCTTCCTACGGGCTCTCGCGGACTCCACACTTTGTTTCACGCGGAGTGCAGTGAGGGAGCGCGAGGGAGAGAGTGAGGGAGAGAGAGGGAGAGGCAGGGAGGGCGAGCTCAGCAGAGAAAATGCGTGACGTCACAAATCAGGAGTTTATTGAAAAATACAAAAATAAGGAATTAATGGAAACAATGTAACAGCAGCACCCTGTTTTCTATTATTTTCTATTATTTTCTAAGCAACTAGCATATGCAGATTTTTTTTAACTTTATAGTATTGTCTTATAACTCTGGAGTATTGGTGACATGTTTATGACCCCCATGCCATTAAACTACGATTAAATTTTAGATTAAAAAAGAAAGAAAATTAGCTTGATTTATCATCTACTTGACCTTTTATGTTCTTTCTCTCGCTCGCTCACACACACACACACACACACACACACAGAGGACGTTGCATTCATTTTTCCCCAGTAGCGTCCTAATCTTAAAAATAAGGTCCCTAAACTTAAACCGAGTCTTTACCTTCTTATTGTCCCCACAGATGAGTCGGGTCCTCTCTGTGGGTCTGCACAAGCAGATTAGGCCTGCACAACATGCATGACGCCAGTACCAACACACACAGCGTCATGACAATGTCAAGTATGTCTTCCACTGCCTTATCCAAATACTTTTATGTAATCTAGCTGGTGTTTTTATTTTCATTTTAACTTGAACTGATCTGATGACAAGTGAAGAAAAACACAGAAGGAGTGGAGAGAAAAGAGAGCGCAATGTCGTGCAATATATTTCATTTCTTACTGCTTAGTGATTTGTCATTATTAAAAAGTCATTGTTTCATTACAGCCTTCTTTAAGTAAGTATAATTTTTTTGCATTAAATTGCCAAAAAAGTAAAAGAGAAAAAACACACAATGGTGAAAATGATCCTTTGTGCTGTTTTAAAACAAACAAACTGAATTCTGAAACATGTTTATGGTCACAAAAACAATGATAAATCCCAAAATAAACAGGCCTGACACAAAATAATATGCAGAATTCCCAGCACAAAACAGGACACGTCCTTCAAACCCCTCCCACCTTCAAAGAAAGCCATGCTAACATAGGAAAATAAACAGAATGAGAGCAAAAATGAAGGAGCGGTTATATTAAAGTGCTCGTGTTAAATTGAAAGACATTTACAGTGCAGAAAGATTAACCAAATTGGATTTCTGCAGGACAAAAATAATCTCCAAAGACAGAAACAAGAGCAGTAAAGGTTTGGATGTGCAAAGTCATCAAGATGTACAGCCAGGAGCTGCTCCCGTTTGATTTAAAGGAGGCCTTGTGGACAGTTGGTGGACTATGACCGAAAGTGAACTCTTTTTTTTTCTTTTTTTTCTTTTGAGCTGAGAACCTTTTTGTCAAATAAAATTACTGCAACATCCTTGATGACCTTTTACATTTCCCACTTCACTCCAAAAAAGTGTACCACCACTGTAAAAAAGAAGCGGATTTATCACATTCTACTTAGATGCAACTGTATGCTAGTGTTTCCGGTTTCTGTGTGCTACAGCTTGACTTGAAAACATTTCATTTACCCACACTTCACCAACAGCCAACAGTTGGTGACAGTATGTCAGCGTGAGCCTGGATAACATCATGACAGACCTGTCAAAAAGACAAAATAGATGTTTTGATTTGGTACACAACTGAGCTAAAAATAATAATAATAAAAATATGTCTCGTGGTTGGAAATGTATGAGCGGAGAACAGGTGTGCATCCTCTCGGTGTATTTTGTCTCTCTTAGTGCCACATCTCCCACATAAAAGGTGTGAAGAATCTCTTTTCCCAAGTTTCAGCCTGCATGAGACAGGAATATTCACATAGGCATCCCCTGGTTTCTGCAGAGAAAATAAATGCAGTGGTGAGTGTTGCTCTGTTGGTAATTACATGTTTCTTCTTTCTGTCCTAACTGTAAACTGTGACTGCCTAGCCTATTGTCCTGTATGTAAACCTGTGTGTCTGTCACCAAATATCACTTTTAGTTTCAAATCTGAACTTGCTAATGTTGCAAAGCGTTTGTACCCTGCCATTATACGTAGATGGCCGTGTATTCTCACTACTGCGCTCACTGAAATTGCAGGTTGCAGGTTGTTCGTTGTTGTTATTCGCTTGAACGCAGTTCTGTCATGTCATATTTTTGCAGTATACACTGATGCAAAAAGCTCTTACGTTTGCAGTGCGGTAAACGTACGGCACATGCGTACTTTAAACTCTGTGTGATTTTGCATGGACACAACTCTATATGCAGATGCATTATTATGTTTACTGACTCTAAGCTGTACTTATAGATAAACAGATCTTTTGTGTACTGCAACACACACTATGACAGATATGTGATATCAAAAGTGGATACGTTTTCATAAGGATTTGTGCCAAATCTCATATTTCGCAGTGTACTCTGATGTGTATTTTAAGATGCTTGTCTCCAGTCGTTGTTTTCTTTTTTATTTATTAATTTTTTATCCCTCACATCAAACTAAGTAACAGTGCTGCATTTCAGGTGACAAAAGACGACATACAAAACATGGCATGTAGTCATCGCTATGTAATAGTACACCGCTAGACTGAAAGTTAGTCTACAAAGGAAAATACACTATGCTGGAAATGGACAGCAAGCATAAATAGATTTTTTATTTTGAAGCAGTCCATGACCCCTTTCGATCTCCATGCAGGTACATTGTTCCTGTGCCGGCAATTTTAAGCAATCTAACATGTCACAGCACTCACTGGAGCTCAGTGGTAGCTCAGTGCAATTTTAGGACCAAATGTTCCATCTAGTATCTGTTGTATGATGGATTGCACAAGAGGCCCATGTGCTTTTTAGCTCAGCAGACAGGAACATCTACTCGTCAATTCTTTTTCTATCTATCTATCTATCTATCTATCTATCTATCTATCTATCTAGATAGATAGATAGATAGATAGATATAGATATAGATATATATCAATATGTATCGAAACGACACCAAAGATGCACCAGCATTGTTTGCCACACATCACAATTTGCAAGGGCAACAACTGCAAGCATAAACCGGGCATTAGCGTCTTGCTTTAGGTCTGTTCCACCACCTTCCTTTCACTACTTCATATAAATAATAAGTTGAAGTGTTTAATGTTTAAGAGTTTTGATTCAAGGTGATGATCATATTGCAAATTCTGTCATTATGAATTCTACAAATTAGAAAAATTTCAAATACTGTGTATAAGAAATAAATTTTATTTTTCTATATATTTTTTAAATACAGCTTTTGGGGGTTTTACTCTTTTTTGCAATTGGACAGTGGAGAGAAGACAGGAAAGCTGGGAGAAAGACTAGGAGAAGGCACAGTAAATGACCTCCACGTGCATTCAAACCCGTGCAGATATTCATGTTACATCATGTTGATCCTGGCACTTTTACCATGTAATTATTTTATCATAAACTAATGAGGCTCATCAGCCTCAGCCAAGCTTTACATTTACTGTTGATTAGCCATTGTTATCGTACTAACGCGCTGAACATTATACCCTCTAAAGATGAGCATGTTGACATCATCACCGTGTGCACACTCGCATTTCACTCAAACACCGCTGTATGAAAGACCAGCCTCGCAGAGGTGCCAGCATAGCTCAGAGACTTGTTTCCTCACAGAACGATGTACGCTGTACACTCATCTCTGGGTCTTTTCTTGTGTCTCTCTGGCTACTGCTGGACTGACAGCTCTGTGATTTTCTTACTGTTATATATCCACCTGTAAAGGCAGGACAGCTCTGTTCTTCATTGCCTGCCCGTTGTTTGTTTTATTGAAGACAGACCAAAAAGTAGAGAAAGGCTTCGGGTTGTCTTCTTGGCGTGTGTGAATTTTAAAAGATTGAAACAGAGAATGGAAATGTGAAATCAATAAGGTTGCACCTGAAAACCCCTGGCTGCCCTTCAAACAATCACTATGCTCTATAATCTGAATTTGCTGACAGTGATAACAGCTTTTTTTCCCCTTTCTTTCCAGCAGTAGTTTTATTCAATTTTAACACAATACAGCCATAAATCAGCACATCTTACATTTACAAAATGATCACAAAAACCAAAGTACACACGCATACATAATAAAAATACTCCTCATTTTAACAAATCTAAAAGCGATAGTAAGCTGCAAGGCGCAAACATTCATAAGATGACAGAGCAAAAAAAAATATCCATTTTTCTGCTCGAAACTGCAGCTTCACTGAAAGAAAAAAGGAAAAGAAGAATGGAGGGAAAGAGTCAATCACTACTCCTTCAACTTACTTCATCCAGATTCTTGATATAAGTGATAGAGAGCATCCATATGTTTTCAAAGGTCAGCTTTTTAGCTTTTACAATGTAGGTTATTTGTTCTAACGGTAATTTAAGCAGCATTTATTTTATCTACTGGTTGGTGATTGGTCTGGGATTGGTCTGAGGTGCATACAATTTTTTTTCAGGTACAGTATTGGATCCAACAAGATGAAGAGCACTATTCAGTGACCAATCCTACCTAATCTCAGAACTTTTCATTTTCCCTCCACTACCACACATGACGACATAAAGATTTACACAGTTATCTGGTATCAATTTGTATTTTACTTATTCAGTTTCACCAGTGTCACATATTATCTGCATTAACCTTTTGTATTGGATTAATTTGAGATGAATGTTAATAAATATAGTCTGAGCATTTATTGTAAGCACTAGCAAAAGTATTAAGTGTAGGTTGACCTGGATTAAAGCAGACAGCCTTAGTTAAATACATTTCTTTCATATTAAAGCATCAGCTGTTTTCTCTAAACAGTGACTATGAACAAAAGTAACTTAAAAAGTGACGGGAGCTGCAAAAACAGTCAAAAATCTTCAAAACTATATATTTAAAATACATTCAGCTGATGTTGGACATGAAGACTGACTGACTGAGTTTGGGTGCCATGAAAGACAAAAAGAAAAAAAAGAAAACGAAAAGAAGAAGATCAAAAAATGTACCAAGCAGGAATCAAGGTCAATTCATCTGATTTTTTTTCTTTTTTTGCTTTCATTCATTCACAGTGTGAACAGAAACAGGAATTTATTATTTATATATTTTTTTCTCATTTGCAACCTCCAATCTTTCATGGCGAATATGCTAAAAGTCTTTCAGCATTTGAATTCAACATAAAGAAAAAACAAACTTGCCGAACCGAATTTAGGAAGGACACAGCACATGATGTTCCTGGGGTTTTGTCCTTTGATATAATAAATAATTTGCAAAAGACATGGGGACAGCGATAAGAACATCCAACAAAACATGTGAAGCACAGAGAAGCCTTGATAGAGCAAAATTCAAAGGAGGTCATGACAAAGAGCTCAATAAATATATGAATAAAGTTCAACTAAAATGCTAATAAAAAAAAAAGATACGCAGAAAAACAACCACGGGGCATGACATGGTTAAAATATAAAAGCAACAAGTTCAATAGAGCGACTATGGAGAGAGCAATAACAATGAATTTTCTTTTGATGTTTAGTGAACAAAACATACCAACATGTTGTGTTGTAATAATATGTTACATTAGCTCTAATTTGGAGTCGTATTTCTGTTTGCTTGATAAAGATGCACAAATGTCATCCTCTATCATGGTCATTTTAGTTCCTTTATTATTCCCATTCAACACAAGTAAAATGTCTCTAGTACAAGTTCCAGTCATGTGAAAAATCCTGCAGAAAGTACATCCTTACAGCTTCCACAGGAACTAAAAAGGTAGCAGCCAGGTTTTGCTAATCGAATGCATTTGATTAATGGATCATAAGAAAGTGCAACCCCCTCTATAAAAGCAGAATGTTTGGAAATTTGCAAATCCGGAGCATTTACCTGTCTGTTAACACAATGCCATAATCTTCCAAAGAGTGGACATCCCAGCAAATTCTTCACAAAGTCAGACTGTGCAATTACACAGAAAAGCTGCATAAAACCCAAGCGCTACACCTCGAACTTTACAGGCCTCAGATAGCATGTTAAATGCTAAGGTTCATGGCAGTATGGTTTGAAAAATACTGAACAAATATGGTTTGTTGGGAAGGGTTTCCAGGAGAAACCCCTTTCTGTTTAAAGAAAGACCACGGCAGTTTGACCAAGGTTGAAAAAGTTGCACCTGAACAAGACTTCTAGAACAATTTTCTTTGGACAGACAAGACCAAAATGCAGATGTTTGGCCTTAATGCACAGCCTCATGTTTGGAGAAAACCAGATACACCATATCAGCACAAGCACCTCATATCAATTGTCAAGTAGAGCGGTGGAGATGTGATGATTCGAGCTTATTTTGCAGCCACAGGATCTGGGCACTTTGCAGTCTTAAGTATTCTACAGTCAAATGTGAGGCCATCTGTCCTCCAGCTAAAGCTTGGTCTAAATTGGGTCAGGCAACAAAACAACAAAAAGGCTCAAAAATAGAAGAATCAAGGTGTTGCAATGGCCCAGTCATTGCAACACCATCAACTCCAGTCCTCAACCAAAAAGAAAGGCTGTGCTGGCACTTTAAAAGAGCTATGCATAAACAAATGCCGGCTAACCTCAATTAACTGAAGCAATGTTGTAAAGAAGAATGGGCCAAAATTACTTCACAGTACACAGGACTGCACAGAGACCTGTGAAAGCTTTCTTTTTCACATGACTGTAGCTGCTCATTAACTCCGTCGGTCTGTTCGATTTTGAGAGGGCAGCATGTGAGTAGATTTGTTAGAACTTGGTGATAAAAGTGCTGGTTGCAGGTGGAAATTAGTTGTAAGAGCAAATTAAAATAAAAACAATGTTGTTCTCACTTAGTTGCCCAGTTAATTATTCGTTTAAAAAAGTCATTTGCACTGGTTTTAACAAAGGTTTGTTAAGAATGTGCATATCTGAAAGGGGAAATTCACCTTTTTTAACCCTTTTTGACCCCCACTAACATGTGCTCTTTTTATGATAAAAAAAAACGACACACACACTGACAAAGAAAAAAAAACCCAATCAAATGATGCAGATTCATAATGTCTTAAAACTTTATAGTTGTACAGCTGTGAAAAAGGAAGGCAGGGAGATTCACCGCTGATTGTGCATTGTAAATCATGCCTCAATTGTGTTCGAAAACACAAGGAAAAACCTCCTACCTTACATGAGAATGCAATAAAAATTAGACATATGAATATAAGACACAGATAAAACACCACTGCTTAAACTTCCCTTTTAAAAAAATGACAGAAAAAAGTCTGTTGGACTCGCACGAAGACAGCATCACTTCTCATCAGTTTGCCTTTGGAAATAACATTTTCCTCTCAGACAGAATTTGAGGAAATTACCTCTTCATAATCCATATTCAGTCACTTGTAAGAAAGCACAGAGGTATTTGCACATCTACATCAAAGACACTTTCGAACATACCTTTTTAAGGGATTGAACTTCGATTGATTTCTGTACCGGGCTTCAAAAAGTGTAGTTTTATGATAGCAAGTGTTTTGCGGGCTTCAAGTCAGTTTTGATAAATCCAATTCTCACTGAGAAACCCACACATCCTGTAAGTCTTTCAGGATACTCGGTAGTTCTGATTAATAGGATTGGAAATTTGGGACACTTTCCATTCCAAACCGTGCCAGTATGATAGAGCTTTCAACCATATCTCGTGGTTTCATCAGCGGATAGAGCTTGCTGTCTTGTCATGGGAAAAAAAGATTTGTTAACACACAGCAGTTCATCTCCAGGCTTTTCAAAACTCGTGAAGTGATGAAGACAGTTGAGATTGTTGGAAAATGGTAGTAAAGGGAACCTGCATTGTCAAAATAATGTCCAGGAGAAGACAGCAGAGCAGAGGATAGTGTAGAGAGGATGTTTTGTTGTTGTTGTTGTTGTTTTTGTGGTAGACAGGGTTGGCAGCGCTCCATGTGCACACACATTCCCAAAGTTAGACCATTCGGGGGTCTGTGTGCAAGAGATAGGCATGATCGTGTTCAGACTCAAGGTCGCAGCTGCGGTAGGAAACTGCTGTGTGTGTTTGTATTTCAGAAAAGACAGATAGTGGAAGAAAGTTTGTGTGCTTTATTTCATTTATGCACACTCAGGTCTGAGGTATGCAGCCTGGTGTGGGAGAGTGTAAACACACATGCAGGCAGCTATGCACTTTTGAATACTCCACACTCTTCCTACATACACACACACACACACACACAATGACTTGGAAACATAGCTGAAAGCCAGTTTTTCAACTCATCATTCAGCACATGGTAACACAGGGTATTGTGTTCACTGGAGTGGACAAATAGTGCAGAGTTGTTCAGCAGCTAGCTGAATGGAACTGAATGGTCTGTATGCAGCATGAACCAGCACGCAGTCAAAAGAAGACTATAAAATATCACTACTGTTGTGTTTTTTTAAACAGTACAATCTGCGGTTTTGATTTGCTACGTGGAGCAAAGAGAATATTTTCAAAGGGCAATACTTTCGTAACTTTAAACCAGAATGTGGTTACACAGAATTAATCTCTGTCATCTTTGCTGGGGGTGATATTCTCCCATTAAGCTGATGCAGTGTGCAGTTTAAATGCTTTTCCCGAGAACTAAACTATGGAGCTCATCAGTCATTGTAGAGCGGAAAAAAACATATTTTGAGCCCACAAAACTGATAAAATTTGTGTTAATGTTTTGTTATTTTTTTGTTTAATTTGCTTAACTGGCCCTGATTTCTTTTTTTTTTCTTTTTCTTACCACATTACTAATATGGTACATGCATGAAAAATATTATACTGTCAGTATTGAGAGTAGCCAAGGTCGCCTCCTGCTCCCCTGTAGTTTGCAATCTGGCTTCAGGGTAAAAGTCTGGTACGCTGTGCTGCTTTGTGAATATATACATGTATCTCACATGCACAAATTAACCAGACATGCAAAATAATTAATCAAAGAACCTCTTGTGCACATGCAATGACAATCTGTGTGCTAAATTTGGTGCTATTATTTCCCCATGGAGCCCATATGTGTTTTATAATATTCCGTGCATTTACTGTAAATCTGCACATTTCATTTGTTTATACTGTGCAGAAAACACATGAAGATGGGATAGAAAATGTTTTCCTGTAACAGACACAAATAAGCTTGATATTATTTGACCAGCTGTAGATGATCTAACTCTGAAGTTTAGCCAGCAAGTCAGTCCACATTATAGAGTCCTTGTTGGAAGCGTCTGAACGTTTTCTTCCATATTTATATTCTGTGCCTCTCTGCCAATTTATGTCCGTGCCTACAAAAGCCATATGACAAAAGACACAGCCAAGTATGTTAAATTTAACTTCGAACATAAAGTCCTTGTGATATTGTTGTTGATCAAGTTGAATAAGTGGTTTTCTGAAAAGCTACAATTTTCCCTTCTTGTATTTTTTGAACCCGTTTTTATATGCTGTTGTGCAAAATGTTCCAACTTCTTAGCAGCTTTAATAACTTGGCCTATTCGCGTGCACTTTTCACATTTCTGTTAGCCTGTCCACTCAGCCACGAGGGGGTAGGGGTTAGTCCACACTTCAGCTGCAGTCATTTTTTTTCCCCTCCCATTGCTCACAGATTCAGCCAAAGCACACACATTTGGCTGTGTTCTCAACCAGAGCATGGCTCTGCTAAAAGCTAAAAAGCAGTGAGCTTGATTTAAAATGATAATCAGCATCATCACTGGTAGATGTTTTTATTTTTACTGTCATCTATTTTGATTGTTTTAATAAAACATGTGCAGGAACCTCTTGTGTCTATTATCTGGCTACAGATATATGTGAAATAAAAGAAGATTAAATTACTTTTAGGAGATGTATTTATGAGGGAAGTAACTCCAATATGGAGTTTTCATGGATCAGCAGTGTGTGTTTGTGTGGTCTATAAGACTGGCACTGCCCACTTGTCTAGTCCACTGTTACCATGACAATCCCTACATTGCACCAAGCCAACACCATATGGTTGCTATGGTAACGTCCCCCCTTTTTTTGGCTGTTTCCATGAACCAGGTGTATCTGCCAGCTGGTAACGACAGGTGGATGGTGGGAGTAAACGTGTATGTGTGTTTCTCTTTTAGACAAACCAAGAACACAGAGCCTTCAGAAGACACAAATCTGTGAAGAACCAAGCAGAAGTGTTCGCTTTTACTAATTCCTAAATACAGACACTGATATTTGTCCATTTATTAGTTGTTAATCTCTATTTGAGTCCACAGCATTTTACCTTCACTGAGAGTCCATGTGAAAAGACCAGTTGCTCTTGCACTGTTCCAGACATAGGTAATGAGAAAGTCAGAGAAATTGAAACTGAAATTCTATAAGTATTACTTTAAAATTTGCTAATTTTAATTTATAAAATGACAGTAATGCCTACATGGTGATATTGGCTGGCATGTGCCATTTGCATGGTGTGTTACAATGATTGGCTTATTCCAGGCTGTGTACCAGCAACCATTTGGTAAAATGGGTTGGAATGATCCAGAACAGCATTTTGGACCTTTGATTAATAAGCAGTTTAATGCATATTAATGTTGAATGCTTATTTCTGTTGAATGAGTTAATTTTTCAAGAGCTGCAGCCCGGTGTTGCTTCTAGTGATGGCATAGAGATTGGAGATACCTGCTCAGTAATAAGAAAACAATGACATTCCTCTACCGCCTACATCATCAACACATTCATTGTCCTGTAATGCGTTCATAGCGCAAGTGTAAATAAAGTTTTGACTGTAGTACTCAGGATCTGACGAGCACTATGGAAGAGGAGCAACTATAAAAGAAGTAACATTTTTGAAGTGGCAGATAATTTTAGATAGATAAACAAATTACACCAAACACACAAAGTGTGTCTGCTACGTTACTGTAGAGTTACTGTATTTCCCAGAGGGAGAAA
>VUQR01027256.1:4449-18153 GCA_015108515.1 Hemichromis elongatus | reverse complement strand
AAACGTTAACATTTTGGGTCCATGGCCTGGAAACTCCCCAGATCTTAATCCCATTGAGAACTTGTGGTCAATCCTCAAGAGATGGGTGGACAAACAAAAACCCACTAATTCTGACAAACTCCAAGAAGTGATTATGGCAGGATGGGTTATTATCAGTCAGGATTTGGCCCAGAAGTTGATTGAGAGCATGCCCAGTCGAACTGCAGAGGTCCTGAAAAAGAAGGGCCAACACTGCAAATACTTACTCTTTGCATAAATGTCAATTGTTGATAAAAGCCTTTGAAACGTATGAAGTGCTTGTTATTATATTTCAGTACATCACAGAAACAACTGAGATAAAGATCTAAAAGCAGTTTAGCAGCAAACTTTGTGAAAACTAATATTTGTGTCATTCTCAAAACTTTTGGCCACGACTGTATGTATAAGCAAACAGATGAGAAAAAGTAGAAATATTTTTGTTTCATAAATGTTTTCGTCTCATTCTTTTTTTCTTTTATACAAACATGATGGATAGGTTCTCACAGCTATCCTCTATCCTCATGCTTACACTATTGCATAATTCGAAATGGTTACTCATAATTATTCAGACAGGACAAAACAATAATGAGTATGTATCAGAGAATGAATATGAACCTACTTTGACATAATATTCGATCTTTATAAGCTCACAGCCAGCGAGGGAGGACTGAGGCAGGGGAGGAACAATGATTTGCTCCTTCCACTCCACCTCTTTGCCAGCCTTCACCACGCCTCCCTCCACCTCCGCTATTGTTCTCACATCATGGGTCGGCCTCTTTGTCTCATAGGTTACTCTCTAAAAACATACAACCATGGATAGTCAGAAAAAAGGATCAGTGTGTTGTGACTGCAAGACACAGTTCAAAGTCAGTTTGTGATCTTACAAATAAGCTTCTAAAAGAATGGTCAAAATTCTCATATTTCAAATATTGAGGATTCAACTGAAGAATGGAAAATACCAAAACACCACCAAAAGAGCTAAACGCGAGCAGGACTGCTAGTAGCTAGATAAGCAATAGTAAATTTAAAACCTGATGTTCCTATACTGTCAGACTCAAGTTTGTTCTTCTGTTGGGTTTAACCAAACAGCTATCATATTTAGAAGACATAGAAAATATGTTTAAAACATGGTTTGTAAATATAAAAACACACCACTAAAAGTGAGAAAACTAATACCAGAAAATAACCAGAGTTAAGAAGCAGATATAAAGTTCTAACCTGCATCAGACATGCTGCCATGTTACCGGTGTTCTTCCCAGATTGGTTGTGGATGTTGGCGGTCACCTGAATGATTTCTCCCGGTGTGTAACCCTTCATTTGCGTCTGAGCCTTCAAGATTATTGTGCCCGTTTTCATCAACATGTAGGTGAACTGCTGAGTCACTGCAGATGAGCAGGTTCCCTATATAAGTAATGGCAAAAGACACTTTCAATAGTATAATTGACTTGAATTATTTGATGAATCTAAATGCCAATAAGTACAAAACAAAGCAAATAACACTCAACACCATTTCTTGTCTATTTATTCAAAGAATTAGAATCAACAGTTCACACAAATGCAGAACTCCAGATTCACAATTTATTGCCTGTAGTTGACATTTCAACTGCACACCTGGTCTTCATCAGACTACACTTTTCCTTGCCCCATTTTGCACCTGCTCCATGGGATGAGGAGGACATGCGTGTTCTCTTTTGAGTTTTGTCTAGTTAACTAGAAATCAAAAGTTTGTGGATGAATTGGAACTACTTCTGATAAACAGCAAAGAAAGTGTTAAGGTTGGTCCAAGCCTTCAGTCAAAAAGTAAACTTGTTTTTTTTGTGTGTGTGTTTGAACTCTGACATCTCGATGTTTAGGACTAACCATTCAGGGACTGAATACAGACATACGGCTATAATGTCTCACCCATATATCTGGCACTTCATTCAGGTTCAGAAGGCTTAGTAGGAAGAAAGCTTTCTCTGTGCTGTAGTCCTTAGCAAATCGTGGTGTGTCAATAAAAGCCCTCGCTCTGTAAATGATCTTTCCATAGTTCCCTTCAAAGGATGTTGGAGCAGTAGCTGTGGGGAAGAAGTAAACCATGTTAGTTTGTAGTTATTTAGTAGCATGAGCTACAAATGTCATTTTTAGAAGGCCTACAGCACAGCTTTTGCAGAAAGAGTGAAGAGTACCCAAGAATGGGGATATTTTTGTTCCAAGCAGCCACAGTATTAATGATCTGTCATTGTAGATTTGAATCATTTTAATGTTTGGAAGGGATGTTTTAGTAACTCCTCTCAATATGTTAAACCTCAAGTAAAAGAAGCTTGTTGAACATGAAGACTATAAGAGATATTGGTTGAACAATGTAGGGAGCAAAAGAAAACCTTGAGAGCATAACTACTGAAGTAAAATACAGATACCTCAGAATTGTTTTTAGTTACAATAACAATATTTGTACTTTGTGCTGTGTTTAATTAACCTATGTGTACAGCTGCCTACACTGTAGACATGTGAGCAACTTTGCTTTCTGTTTGTGTTTTTGTCTATAACATAAAATAGTATAGATATGGTTTAGAATGCTGACAGAAACCAAGTCCTTTAATGAGCTGTATAGTCCTGATACTGTGTGAGTGAACAGTAACAACAGTAATATTAGTAGTAGCATAACTTGCAGGGGAAAACTGCCTATTATGGTGCAAGGTCACTAAACATTAGAAATAGCTTTCACTGGATTTGACTGACACAGTCCATGGAGTTTTAATGTCCCAGTCACAACTTAAAGTTATATTCCATCCAGATCAATTTCAAAAATAGCTGCCGAGTTTTGACAGCTGTTTTCAAAAAAGAACTACAGTATTATTTACAAAGTATAGAGCTCTTCTCTTCATTAATCTTCCAAATCATGACAAATACAGAAACAAACAAACAAACAAACAAAAAGAAACTTCCAATCCACCTGCCAACACTCTAAAGGGTGAAACAAACAAGCTGAATGATTCATATCAGATTCACAAAAAAAGAAAACTGGCTCGACTGGTTCCGAGTTTCTGTGTTCTGTGTTCCTAGCTACACTACACTACACAGCAACACTACAAACACGTCGTCTAGCAGATAAGTACCTGCACAATGACTAAACAATGTTGCCTGTGTTCTATTGTGTGATAGCTATCAAAACAAATCAAGACAATGTATCGATAGAAAGTAATGTATTTTATTTCAAGCAACAGTTTTGGCGCTGAATAAAAAGTTAACAATTCTTCGGATGGTGATTCTAAAATATTTCCTCATTATTCAACTGTCTTCTCATTTTAATGTAAGGTTATCTTAAGAGTCTGTAACAATTAATGGTGGAATGGGGGAGTTCTTTTGCAGATTGCATTGTTATGAGTCAATGGAACAAACTATATGTTGCTGACATCACAGTAACCATCACAGGGATGGTAGAGGAAGGAGAATTCCTGGCATACGCTTGTCTCTTCTTAGTTAGACACCATCATGGCATCTCATTCAACTCATGTTCATGCTGTGCAATATTAGCCTGTTCCAGAAAAAAGATGACTGATGGCAGGCCATATCTTTGGTTGTGGTGGTTCCAAACTGCAAAAATGAGAATTTTTGTAATTGCCTCGTCACTACTGATGGACTAAATTCTGACAGTGCCAGGAATTTAGAGTGATCTCATCTCTCGGGGTCAGTGCTGCCCAGACCTATGAAGCAATCAAGACCCACGACTACACTGATTAACACAACACTGAAAAATGAACAACCCCAAAGCCTTGCTGAACATCAAATAGAGAGGCAAAAATGTAAACATAGCAGCAGGAAGAAGAAGAGGAAAAGAAATAAAAGCCAATAACTAGAACAAAGTTTAACTGTGGAGAGAAATTTAGATTTGGAAAAGATTTCTGAGCAGGTTTGATCTCTTAACCAGCTTATTGGGAGGTTAAACTAAAACCAACCAACCCAACCACTGCATGGGAAAATGACAACTAAACTGATGGATGTTTATAACTGAATAAATTTACTTTTCATTTTACTTTGACTTTATTTTCTTAGACTAGTTATACAAAGTTAAGAAGCCTGCAAAACTAGCTTTTAAAATCTGCCTGGTCATCTGACTACTGTACTTGTTTACCAGCAGCTCCAGCTGTTGTGTGTATGACATCAGGCAAATTTTGGTTGTAGGAAAACACTGCAAGATTAATCAGCATCTTTATTTGGTGTAGACAAAAATGTTCTTCATTTTCTAAACAGGTGTGATCCATTAAGAAAGAAAGTGAGAGAAAGAAGTCATTCTCATGTAAGTTAGCAAGCTGTTTTCCATCAAAACCATTATCAAATACAAGTGAAGAAAAGAGATTTGATGCAATGGATGCACAACACGTCTACTACGTCATCAGATTCAATCTGACTAAACAGCAGGTTATCATGAGAGGAAAATCTTCCTCTCAGTGATTGACTTGTCTCATTGTGCTCTATTGAAGCCTTGTTCTCATTTTCATAGATCAAGGCCAGAGTAACCAAAGCTTAAAGTGTTCATTAACATATTTGTCACTTAGATATAAAATAGGCTCAGAGATTAAGCGAGTGTTAACCACAGGGCGCTTAGTTTAGGTAAAAATGTAGTTTGTGGTTTTGGTTTACGTGCTGAAATTGCTTTATGAGTGTATTTTTATGTGTTGCATATGGGTGTAGACTTTTAATAATAGATGGATAATGGATTGTATTTATATAGCGCTTTTCAAGGCACCTAAAGCACATTACAATTCCACTACTCATTCACTCAAGCTACAGTTGTAGCCACAGCTGCCCTGGGGCAGACTGACAGAAGCGAGGCTGCCATATCGCGCCATCGGCTCCTCTGGCCAACACCAGGCGGTAGGGTAAAGTGTCTTGCCCAAGGACACAACGACCAGTACAGAGAGCTAGGGGATCGAACCAGCAATCTTCCAGTTACAAGATGAGCATCCCAACCCCCTGAACCACAGTTATACTATTATATTATATAGTTAACCATGTATGGATCATACAATGTTGAATTCTGAATATTGATTTGTTAAGTAATTTAAGTAAGTAATTGTTAAGTAATGAAATTTGGAATAAGGGGGTAGGATCAGGAAAAGTGTAAACTTCGTTTTACTCATTTTCAAGCACACTCATTGTGTAGACATATTAATATACATGAAAACCTGATGTTTTTAAGTTTTTTTCTTCTTTTCTCTTGTTATTTCAGTTATATTTGCATGTGCTATGAATTTCATTTTACATGAGTGAGTGACTATTGACTAATTAGGAGGAACTCATAATTAGCATTTTGGAAAGAAAAGAAAACAGTCCCATCCTCACAACATGCCAGAACATGTCTGTCAGACTGGGAAATGCAAGGGGAAAATAAACACACAAGGAAACATCCCATCAACTGCACCTACCTGGTATGAGAAACTTGAAGGGAAATGTGTGCGTTCCCTCTTTCAGGGTACCTGTTTGGGACACAAAGCACAGATAACATCCTTCAATGGAAACAGTAACAACTGTCCTGTTGTTTCCCAACAGTCAGATATGCTTCAGGGCTACAATGGCAAATGAGAATCTGTAGTCTTCACATATTTTCACATAAACCAGTTCCAT
Organism: Hemichromis elongatus; assembly: GCA_015108515.1. Taxonomy (NCBI): domain Eukaryota; kingdom Metazoa; phylum Chordata; class Actinopteri; order Cichliformes; family Cichlidae; genus Hemichromis; species Hemichromis elongatus. The sequence continues at coordinate 12,528 of VUQR01027256.1, read as the reverse complement.
TTGCAAATTTGTCTCATTATCACAACAAATCATCTCACAAGGAAGTATTTTGTGGACACTGGACATTTGTACATGGTTTGAATTAGCATCTGGCAGCACACCTTTGTCTGCCACAGAGATTGTGCTGTTGAAGTACTGCTCTTCCATCGTCCATGCTGTGTCATTGACCTTATTGGTGATGCCGCAGAAACCATTGCAGTTCACTTTGATAGCTGCAGATAAGAAGAAGTTTAACCACAGACAATTATTAAAATTGTATTAAAATTATTAAAATATTCCACAATGCTGACCAACAGCAGACTGTAATAACAATACAAAGTCTGAAGTCTATTTAACTAGTCTGAATGCTTTATAAGAATGTCTGATTCCTGTTTTAATGTAATTCTTTATTAACAGAAATGAAAGTAAAATCCAGGTCCTGCATTCTATGAACATAATCAAAGATTCCAGGCCAATCTATAATAGGAAATTTGTTTATATTTTGTCCAGACATCACTACTCAAACAGTTTTGTGCTGTTGGTGCCTTTGAAGAACCATCTTGATTGAAAAATTATCTAACAAGTAATATGATTTGTTAAAATAATGACTTACCAAGACATTTGTGCTTCAGCTTTTGTAATTTAAATTTTAGTATTGGGTTATTCTGTCTGCTACTGAATGTCAATTAAAGAGTATCTCACATGTGTTTAACCATATGCTCTAAATAAAGACACATCTGCCTCCCAAAAAACACAATAGCAACCAAGAACGAACTATGTCCAGGACAATATGGTAATGTTTGGTCCAGAAATTAAATGGTTGACATCAAGGTAAGAATATCCATCTTTTCAATACAGCCTGTGGTTTAAATACATGTTGTCATATTCCCAATTTTCATCACTATAATGATGGTGTCACATGACCAGAATGAAGAGCGCCAAAAATGTTTAGAATATTAAACAAATCCTTTAACCTTAAGCAGTCCTAAGAAATGCCAAAACAAACAAACGTGAAAAGTTGTTTGTAGGTTCTTCAGTAAACTAACTGTTTAAGTGAATAGTGGTGAGTGAAACTAAGATATTAAAGCAGTATTTATATTTTTCCCAGTGATATGCCTGGGTCTCATCACAGTACTTAAAATAGTTCATAAACCTTTAGTATTTCAAACTGTATCATGTAAAATAAGTGAGCTTGAGCGGACAGTCCAACCAGCTTTACTTTAAGAGGAATGTAAACAGACCAGAGGCCTTGCAAGCATTCAAAGTAACACTCCAAAACACAAAGAAGCCACTCAGCAGGTTAAGAGCCACAAAGAGGTAGAAGAATGTGATACATGTTATTGTTCTTATTGGCACAGTAGAAGCTTTGAGATGTCAAATATCCCAAATAAAAAGAAAGCATAAGGGCATTCAGACATACAAGATGCTGCTTTGGAGTGCATTGTGGACAATGACACTCACTTTTCCTGTTACAAGTTTCATTTTGGTCTCTTGATGATGTCTTAAGTTTGTTTTCCAATGAATTAAATGTACAGTTTTACTATACAAAACTACAAAATTAGTAAAATAGAAAGACAAGAAAACACTACTCAACCCCAGTGCATTATTTTAGAGAGTCCCTTCAGAGAGGGGATACTTGACACAGACCCAAAACCTGAATAAGACACCAAAGTGATGAGAGTACTGAGGACAGTTGCATCACAAAAAGGTTCCTGGTTAAAATCCTGGCTGGTGCTTTACTTTGGGAACTCTGAACGTTTTCCTGATGCCTGTGTGGGTTTCCTCAACTTAGTTTTCACCAAAGTCATGCATGTTAGGTAAATTACTCATTTTACATTGCATTACGTTTAAACTATAGGTACAATAAAAACGGCAAGAAACTTACGCTTATAAAGCTCAGCAGAACTGAGGGATTAAACTATGTAAATATTCTGTTTTGATACTTTTGTCCAAAATAAAGGTACTTTGTAGTAATTTAATTAAAGACTGACAACTTTTTTTTTATTAGGATAGTGTGGGAAATTGGGAAAAAACATTGAACTTAGCGTTACAAAACACAGAAGCAAATTTCCCATTAGGCCTCATTAAAAATTTTCCACTGAATCAGTGTGTAGGGCCACACCGCGGGAAACGGCCACTGGCCTCTGAAAGATCCCATTTAAGTTAATAGAACCACGGACGGAGAATACCACGATGTCTTTTTTAACCTCCGAGTTATTTTCAAATAGGAGAAGTTATTTCTAAAACGAGGTGTGGGAACAGTGTAGGAATTACAACTCGTTACCAAATCACCTCACTTCCTTGTTTCTCGAGCTCGACGTTTTCCCACCTGCTGAGCGCAGTTTGCTCTTACCTTTGCACTGCAGCGGCTGGCCCAGTTTGACAGTCACGGTTCCAGAGATGGACTCTCCCGGACTGTACACTTCTTTGTTACCCTCAAATGCAATTTTAAAATCCTGAAGCTTTCCCATGTTGTCACTCGACGCAAGACTGAAAATCACCTGTGCGTACACGCAACAGCACGCACTTTTACCACCTCGTCCCCACCCCTTTTAGTGACGTCATGTTCACCGGACAAACGTTACATAAAAGACTTTATTTTTCTACAGGTGTATTAATAACGAAGTTATAATCTATTAGCTTAAATCAAGTAAAGTTTTCCAGATGTTTTATTTTCTATGCACAGTATCATATGCCTCAAAATATCCACACACACATGAAATCCCATTGCACTTACCTGTAGCATTCACAGACTCTTTGTTCTCATAAAGAGAATCAACTCCCAGAATTTAATGGCTGAAGGAGGAAGCCTGCTTCACAACCATTAGCAATTCCACAGTGTTTTTTCCCTTCAGAAACTGGGAAGCAGATTTGACGAAGTGTATCTACACACCAGATACACCATCAGACCAACTGGTGATCACCTAAACACTGTTAGATTAGATTAGATTAGATTAGATTAGATTAGATTAGGGGCAACCATCACATTTAAGACATTTAAGTTATTCTCAGTGCTATTGCTAATGATTAGCAGTGAGCAAACGAAAATTAACCCATCAAACCAACAAAAATGTTTGCTCCAGACTGTTTGGTTTATTTAAACCCAACAGATAGTTTAGTTGCAATTAACAAGTTCTGTTCCACATTGGCTTTGCTCTGGCTGGCCGGCTGGCTGCCCATGTTGTGGTAGTCCTAGAGACATTCCTCTTGTTTGGTGGCTTTCCATAATAGGTTAATGTGAAATGAGCTTAATTGTAGTTGGATGGAGCCTATTACTAAAACCATGAGGTTTTAATATTGCATACCTCCCTTGTTCTTATGTTAAACAGTTAGTTAAGTATAGACAATTAATTAATGATACCAACATGTTTCCTCATTTGACTGTCTCATTATCTGACATTGTATGTGACATTTTAACTATCTATTTATGCAATGTAGTATAATGTGCTGATGTCATTGGGGAGTGCTCTTGCAGATTACATTCTCATGACTTAATGGAACAAAGTGACAGCTGCTGAAATCCCTTTCTGAACATTGGGTTGCAGTAAATGATTTGACATGTATGAGGTCAGTGAGACAGTGCTCAGGTGTATAGTAGGAGTGAGAAATTGGTTCACTTTGGGGATGTATTACATTAGTAATTGTCTCTAAACCTGTTCTTGTTTTCAGTGGTTGAACGATATGGTGACAGATGAGGTTAGGCATGGGTCTCTGTGGACTTTGATGTTTGTAGACAACATTGTGATCTGTAGAGAGATGAGGGACCAGGTGGAAGAGAGTCTGGAAAGGAGGAAGTATGCACTGGAGAGAAGAGAAATCAAGTAGGTAGAAACATGACAGATCAGAATCACAATACTTTAATAATCCCTAAGGAAATGATGTATTCACATTACTCGACCCTCACCCCCAACCAGTTGTGGCAGAAGGCAGATGGAACAGGGTTCCAAGCTAGGACCAATTCTGTTTATATTATACATGTTTCCCTTAAACAGTGTCATTAAAAGGCATAGCATACACTTTCAGTGCTATGCAGATGATACACAACTTAATCTATCAATGAAGCCAGATAACACACATCAACTAGTTAAACTACATAAATGTCTTAATGACATAAAGACTTAGATGACCTTTAATTTTCTGCTTTTAAGTTCAGACAAAACTGGGCTGTCCCATAAGTCTTAGAAATATGGTACCCAATTAAATGCTTACTCTGGAACCTTGGCCTCCAGTACTACTGCCAGGAATTTTGAGCCGTTTTTAACTAAGATATGTCCTTTGATGTGCAATTCAGTATTATTGGGATGTCCTAAAATCTCCTCAAAAGAGATTTTCAGTTCCAAAGATCCAAAATGCTGCAGCAAGAGAGACCATATTTCTCCTATATTGGCTTCTCCTCATTGGCTCCTTGTTAAATCCAGAATAGAATTCAAAATTCTGCTCTTCATATACAAGGGCTTATATAATTAGGTCCCATCTTATCTTAACGACCTTTTAGTATCGTGTCACCCCCATTAGAGCACTTTGCTCTCAGACTGCAGGCTTATTTGTGTCACGGCTGCCGGAGCAAGCCGTGAGGTGTTGTGAGAATGAGGACCCAAGATGCAGGCAAAAGGTTGATGATAGGAGTGACGTTTTATTTACGGAGTGGCAGTGACAAAAACAGGCGATGACGAATGGGAAGATACTAAAGAAACCTAAACTGGGGAAAACTAAAAAGTAAACTAACACAATACAAATGGCATCAAGGGAAGAGACATGCAGACCACAAATACCATGAAACGCAGAGTTGAGGCAGAGCCTTCAGTTTTCAGGCCCCTCTTCTGTTAAATCAGCTTCCAATTTGGGCCTTGGGCCTCTGCCCTTGGCCCATGTCAGGATGGCAAGCCTCTGGTGGGATTGCCTATTGTGTCTGGTTCACTGGGACTCTTGCCCTTTGCCCATTTGGCACAACATTGCAAAAGCTGCCAGACAAGACAGGTTTTAAAAACACACACACTGATAGCAGAGGGAGAGAGAGAGAGAGAGCAAAAGAGAGAAATGGTTGAACTGGAACAGGAGGACTGGGAGACCATGTCAATTGGTGGAACACCACTAGAAAAAATCTAGTGTGTTGTTGAATCTCTTCTTTCCTTGATACAGGCCTGTGTGCTTAAATACATTGGAGTTTAATTTTAAGTAGTTTAAGTTGAACTATGCAATGAGAACAATGAGGCATTTTACCTTTTTTTTGTTAAAAAAAAAAAAGAAAAAAAAGAAGAAGAATGGCTTGGAGTTTTTTTTTATTTTAAAGCCCAACATTATTTATGTAGAATACAGTATCCTTACGAATTGCATTTAACTGAAAATATTTCTTAAATTACTTTACTTTCCTGTGGCAAGGGTGCAGGCTGTGGCTCTGCTGCAGAGGAGGGATGGGGCAGTGGATTTCTGGGGCAGTGCCAGGGAAGCTGGCAAGGCACCTGGGACTGACTGTCTAATCATGCTTTCCCTATTTTAGTAGCACACTGGGACTGGAGAGGAGAAACTGAAATGGACTGGAGACACTGTTACTGGAAAGTTGCAGGTACATGAGAATGTGATGTAGTGTTGTTGTTTGCTGATACTGTGCCAAACAGCCACGGTAGCCAAAGCCTGCGCAACCAGCCCAGCTACTTGCACAGATTGTGGTGGAGCTTGCTCTGATGCACCTAAAGCTGGTAGTGTATTGTCTGTAGCTAAAGAAGCTGCAGGACCAGATCCACATGATAGAGCAGCTGGTTGCCTGGTCTGGATCCTCTCCAGCACCACTGCAACTCACGGGACCAATTGTGACACTGCAAACGATGTTGGCAGAAGACAATCCCCAGGCATTCTTGTGGCGAGGTGAAAGCTTAAAAGAGGTTTGGACCAAAAGCAGACAAAAAATAAAAAGCATGAACTACATTTATTCACAAAAGAAGCAAGACTCAGACTAGAACATGCATTTAAGTCAAGAAACTAGACAGAAGCAGTAATGCAGTAAGAACGGGAAAACTCTCTGGTAACTGGAAACAGTCCATTTCAGTTCTCGCTGGCTATAGTTAGCCTCGACTTTCAGGTCAGCTATCGAGCTGGTGGGTAACAGACATCTCCGAAAAAGTCAGAGCACCGTTGCAAATTTGTTATATCTTGATAAATCGAGCAGCTATTTGAAGTTTACACAGCTACATTCTGGCCTGCATTCTGGGATAATTGGCTTCACCAAGTCCACACAAGTTACCGATGCATGCATACCGAGAACACATCCGAGAATTTTGTGCATACTTGGCTTGATGCGTACTTTGAATTGGAACAGTACTTTGTCTGCGACTGATAACTTATCACAAGTCCATGAGAACATAAGTACACACAAGTACGTATATTGAGAAATGGCCCCAAAATGAGCATAGCCAAAAACTTAAACAAACTTGGAGAAATGACAGCCTTTAAGGTGACACAGAGAAAAGGCAAAGAAACACAGAGATGACTAGCAGAATGGGAATACAAAAAAATAAACAAACTAAATAAATAAACTAAAAGAAGCAGCGAACAAAAACACACAACCATAATAAGCAGGAAGGCTACAAATTTCATCTTAACCAAGAATGAACATAACGACCTGTAGAACAGGAGCACAGAACAATGATACAAAGATAATCAAAATTATAAAAACCACAAACATCCCAAAAATTCAAAAAACCATGACGGCCCATCATTGCTTAAAAAATGGAATAGAATTTGGGAGATAATCCTACATCTCTGCACTGATAAGCAAAAATCAGACTAATTCCACTTTTTGAACAGCAGTTTAATCAGCTCTGAATAGGTCTCCATTTCCCTGCAGTGTCACCTTGAGTGTGATGGCAAAGGCTCTGAATACATGTCATTCTTATAAGAATTATTTTTTATAAGAAAGTCTTGTGTAAAGAATTTTGGGGTTAAAATTAATTTTGTTTCATTTTTGAATTTTTTTTTAAAAATTCTGAATTCAAAAATGTTTTATATTAAACATTTTAAATAAGGTTTCTGTTGACAGCTAAATATTTTTTTATTCTGTTAATCCCCCCCATTTTAAATATTGATTATTACTTGTGTTAAGGTCCCTCAGTTCTCCCTGGCTGTCTAGTTTAGGTTTGGTTTTCTGTCTTCCTATTGTCTCTCTGTGCTGTTTGTTTGTGACTGTTTTTGTGGGTGGGCCTCCTCACTGGTTCCTGCCTCTGGCTGAACACATCTGGTCTAATCACCCACCTGTTCCTGATGATCTTGTCAAGAAGCTCACCCAGTGCATAAGGTAGTGGCTGAGCCTCAGTCTTTGCTGGAACACTCATTCTTTTATTTACAGCATGTTTTGAGAGTTTAAAACGGGGGAATAATGGAGGAATTTGTTTTAAATGACCAGCGTGTACTAAATTCACTGTGCAAACGGTGCGTTGCATTGTCACGGGAAAATGTGTATTCATTTGGTGATTTATTAACCATACACATGTTATTATACTTGATTTTAATCTGCTGCTGAGTCTTTTACACTGATGGAAATGCAGATAACACAGAACACACGTCACAAGCACCTGTTCAATCAATCACATTCATTCCACTGTGATCTGACAAACTGAAGCTTCATCTCTTTTACAACCATGCTGTGTTTGGTATATTTTTTATATTCTTTATACTGTAGATTTTACCGCACTGGGAAACCCTGGGTTAACTCACAAAGCTGATAATGTCACAATCGGGGCAGCGGTCGTGTGGAGTTTGAAGAAAGGAGGATCCAAACGCAGGCAGAGATGGATATGAGAGTGCGTCTTTATTTACAGTGCACAGGTTTAACAAAGGCAGGGGCGAAACTCAACATAAACCTAAACTGGGAAAACTAATAATACATGAACCCAAAACTATAAATCACAAATCACACGGAGGGGAACACATAAGGAGGTGAGACCGGGGATGAGGAGCAGAGAGATGCGCAGAACATAAAAAAAAATCACTGAAGGACACAAAGGGACACAGAATAACGCAGACGAACCGACGAGGACCACAGGCAGGCACACACAATAAATACACACCGGGTAACGAGGGAATCACACACAGGAGGGAGGCACAGCT
>VUQR01027254.1:39791-51565 GCA_015108515.1 Hemichromis elongatus | reverse complement strand
TTTGTTTTTTTTTTTTTTTTTTTTTTTTTTTTTTTTTTTTTTTTTTTTTTTTTTTTTTTTTTTTTTTTTTTTTTTTTTTTTTTTTTTTTTTTTTTGTTTTTTTTTTTTTTTTTTTTCGTTAGATAGAAAGAGAAACTTGGCGGAGCTGAAAGAGGGTACATTATCTTTGTTTCTCTCTGTTTGGCAGAGAGAGCCACCGACTGCAAATGTTGCAGGTCTCTCACAAGAGTCATTTAATTGATTTGTATTGGAAGTCACCTTTGTGGTGTCAGCCTATAAGAAGTGTGCTACAGTATTTTTTTGTGTGTGTGTGTGCTTTCAAACAAAAAGAACACAAAAAGATCTTCTCTCCATTTCATCTGATTAACTGGAACTGCTATTTTATCACTGATGAACACCTAAATGTATGTATTCCAATGCATACTCCAGGAAGTATTGGTCGCGTGCATTTTTTTCTAGAGGTATACACTCAAAGATCAATGTTTGTTTGTTTACCTGGTGAATTATTAATTACTTGCTAGGAAAGTGAGGTTCTTTGAAGCTGAACTATCCAACCAAGCAGATTCCCTTTAATGATATAAGCAGAGCACCAACCCTTAAAAATCCTCAGCATCTCTCTTCTTACTCTGTGGCTATAACCCAGCCAGGCTTAAACTGCTTATGATGTGGTGTTATAATATTACAAAGTAGGTTTTAAAAATGCGAGAGATGAACATCTCCTTGAAGAGAAATTCTCTGCTTATAGAGCCTTTCAGACAGCACATCTATCTCACCCTTCTTATACCTGTGCAATTCACTGGTGAGCTGTTTGTTGAATAATAGAAGAGCAGTCCTTGGATGAAGTCAGCTCAATGCATAGCTTTTCTGTAGGAGTCAATATTCCTCACCCAAGGATAGGTATCGCACTGCAAAGAAGCGGCTTTTGTCTCTCAGCGATCTTTAGCATTTGTACATCAAAATTAGGAGGCTGATAGATTGAGTATTTTGTAGTACTGTGTCTAGCCTGGTGTTAGAATACTAGATTTAGACAGTAAAATGGCAGCAGGGTTTGTGACAAATACATGGTATAAAAAGGCAATAAAACCACTTTTTTTGTATGTCTTCAAGCTAGTCTCCAGTTTGGCATTTGAATGAAGCACGTGGGAAAAGTTATGGCAGGCTGAGCACCAGATTATTCCACTTAAAATCACAGCCTGGAAGGGATGAAGTCCTGTCGTGCAGACCTGTGCTAGGCGAGAGACAGCAGAAGGTGGATAGGTTGAAGTGAGGACAAAATGAGGTCCTAACATTGAAGGCAGTAGGACAAGAAACCTAAAGGACAGGGAGCTCATGGGGTGTGTGTGTGTGTGTGGTTGGATAAATTCATATATGACACACCACACACTTTGAACCATCTGGGCATCGAGTATCTCCAAGTCTGAGCACAAGGCACCAGAGGGGAATGGGGTCCCTTCTCCCAGACGTAGGTCTTGTAGGCAGGGGCACCATCTGCATGAGACGACCTGTGGAAATGTGGTTCAGACAGTCACAGTGTGATAGCGGAAAACAGACGGAAACTCTCAATGGTTTCTTCCTAACCCACACACATGCACACGTGCTAAACCAAACTGTGTGCATTAAAACATATAGACACATACACATCTTCATCCATCCAGTCATTACACAGAAAAGTAATTTATTTTTCTTTGATTTCCCTCGTGGCTTCAGATGGGAGGGCTGTACATTCTGCTAAAAATCATCTGAAGTCTTTGCTCAGACAAACGTTGGAAAGGGATGTGCGTGTGACTGTATGTGTGTGAGTGGCAAACAAAAACTCCAAAAGACAGAAGCTTTCAGTTTACTGTACAATTAAATATTTGTGCACCAGCTGCCAGTGGAAGAAGTTTTTTTGGACAAAACTACATCACATTATTTTTAAATTCAAATGATTGAAAATTGATGTCAGTGATGCAATTTCTTTATTCTGTATTATTAGCTGAAAAAGCAGTGTTTTTCCTGCCGTGTTCCTGCTGTGGGAGAGTTGCATATTGCACTCTTGATGTGGTCCAACTCCTTGGGAGAATAGCAACCGTCCTAAATTTTCTCCATTTTTTTCACACAGTTTGCCTCCTTTGTGGAGGCAACCAAAGCTTGTGTATTCCCAGCATGTATACTGGCAGTGGTTGCATGGTTGATGGCAGCTGTTACGTGAAATTGTTAGCAAAGAGTTCCACTCTGCTAGAACGAAACCCTCCCTGATTGCTTTGGCTGCTAGCAGATTGTCGTGGTCGCCTGTAGTTCACATGGAAGATGTTGGCCTGTCTGCAAACATCTGCCATCTACTCACCTACAGGTAGTTAAACTGTGAAAAGTCCAACTTAAACTGAACATGGCAACATTCAAAAGGCGTTATCACAAAGATGCAGTTAATCACAAGGAGAGGTTTTGCACAGCGCCCTCTTGTGAATGATTTCACTTAGCAACAGCCAGCAACCTTCGACCAGTCAGTGACCACCTAGGACGTTGCCATGTGGTCACTGACTCACTGACTGGTCTCTAGGCATGTATGACTAACACTTAATTAGAGCTGACTCTAAATTGCTTTTAGAGAATTTGTTGACACATAGGTTTGTTTACATTTTCTCGGGTGAGTTTTTCTCAGTTTGGTTAATAAAGAATGAAAAGCACAAATGTTTGCTATCAGTTTGTTTACTCGTGTCTCTAATCGTGGCTCAGATATCAGATCAGATCTTATTTTCTATGTACCAAGTAATCGTTTTTGTAATTCCGTCTGGTCGAAAAAGTTTTTCCTGCAGATGTATGCAAGTCATGATTTCATACGAGCGAAATGCCAACAGAACTATCAATTGCAGACAGTTGGAGAGAAAGAGCTTTGATGGTTTGAATACAATAATTTATGAGCCCATTCAGTCACTCAACATGGTTATTTGTGTAGCAATAATGAGAAAAATTATCATTGTCAATGAAATAGATTTTATCTCAAATTTATGTAAATGAACCATGTGGTTATGACAGACGCTAAACGGCCTTATCAATGGAACTCAAAATGACTGTTTACTGGCTATAAGGTTTATTAGCTGAATACAGCAAGTGGCAGCCTAAAACTTATCGCTGGATTTCAAGGGATAAGGCTGCGGGTGAGGACTGGTATGAACAAGTGGCTATTCTGAAAGTGTGTGTTTGTGTGTGCACTTGCATTAGCACTGTACCAACAATCTATTGGGGGGTTTTACAATTACACTGTCAAAACCCAATTTAAGCAAACACTAAGTTCTTATGAACTAAATCACTGGAAAAATAGTCCCGGTTTAAGGTTTGATTATAGTTAGAGAAGGGGATGGATCTATGTTTGGAGATTAACGTGTCAATGAGTGTATATTTGGAGGGGGAGGGGTTTCTTTGTGCAGTTGGAGCTGTCAATAATATAGTACATAGATAGCTAGACAGACAGACAGAAAAATACTCCTTTATGACATAGTTTTGATGAGGCTCCTCTTCATGTCCTGAAAGTGTGGAAGGTGACTGTAATATTCCACCCTGTAGCAACAGTCAAGGAATGATAATGTGCCTGGGTTAAACCCCTGCATAGTTATATCCTTCTTTCAGAACTGTTTCACAAATGACCTCATGAGCACACACACAGACACACACACACACGCGCGCGCGCGTGCACACATGGAGTGAAGGGGCTGTTGAAATGGTCGAGGTGAAGGAGAGACATGATGATTATATTCATATGATATAATATAGGAGCTTTAAAAGGGAAGGACAGTCTCGACTTACGGTTACTGGATTGCTGTTATCACGCAGTCTTGGCCTCTGAAGTATTGTTCTGGAGTAGACCCTCTTATGGGCAGCATCAAGAGCAACGTATTCTCATAATTAGGCTAGGAAATTCAAGATAGGTACTCTAAACACACACGCATAGTCACACCTACACAAACCTCAAACCTCTTCATGGTCACGCAAATAGAGAGCAATACTGACAGACGCATGTTGCGCAAAGAAGCTGAGTCACCCTACCGCCCTGATAAATATTTATTAACCCCTTCTGCCTCACTAGAATTCAGTTACACACCTCAAAGAAGGTGATATTTTCTTCTGCGTTTCCATCATGCCTCTTGCAGTTTGTGATGGTACACAGGAGGTAAGCACATTTGCGAATGCTGTTTGTTGCACAAGTAGCGGAGGGACGGTCTAGAGGGATGCACGCGTTTATGTTCGGTATAAATAGAAGCATTTGTAAAATGTGAAATTCACATGGATTTTTGTTCTCGTTGAACTCCAGCGATTTGCTAATGTTTTCGTGTTGTGATTCGGTGGCTTGGTGGAGCACGAACCACATGTTTGTTCAGACTTAATACTTTAATGTTAAAGACCAGACAGAATAATATGATGGGTGCATGTTGATAATTTGCATGCAGTGTAGTCAAACCACGAAATGAGAGCTTAATGAGTATATATTTGGCCATGGCCATGGTCCATCCTGTTACTTTAGGAAGTGAGCTGCTCATGAATAATAATGAATGTTGTGTTTTCTGCAGTAGAGATTTACGCTTTAGCTGTGAGTTGTACTAATAATTACTGTACTTATGTCTTTGTAGTACGTAGGACAAGAGTTTTACTTTAAAATGAAGCTTGTGGAAAAATATTACGTCTTTTGGTTTCCTGAAAGTTCAGCCATTGGATAAAGTGTTGTTGACCAAAACTGTTAATAACCCATCATCAGTGTCTGAAGTACCTTTTTAACCAAGCCAGTGATGACTGTAACAGTTCACAACACAAAATCACATGCGTGCCCAGTACTGCAACGTCGCAACATTTATTTCGGTCCACAGATGCAACTGATGACAACTTTTTGTCAAGTTCTAGTACTGATGATGGGAGAGGCATAGAAATATGTAAAATCCTTTCCAGCGCATCCTAAAGGCTCTCGGTGGAGGTAATGTTTGGACTCTGTCCTGGACATCCTTATTTGAAAATGATATCTCATGCTCCCTGAAACACTCTTTCGCAATTTGAACCTGATGAATCTTAGGACTGTAATTGAAGAATGTGCCTGTGCCATCACGGAAGAGAAGAACGTGTCTTTCATTTAATTCACAAAGTCAGCTGACCTCCTTTTTGGATACAAAGCACTGCTGAACCAAACCCTAACTAAGCAACATTACACTGGTCCACAGGCTTGTATAGTAGTCACTAATCATGATGGATGCATCACTCTATCCAACTTTCTTCTTACCCTGAAGTGCCCAACACTTTGGTACAGGATAAATCTGGACTCATCTGTCCGAATGACATTTTTTATTGGTTTAGAATCCAGTCTTTATTCTCCTTAGCAAACTGAAGCTTTCTTTTGAGATTCACCTCACCAATGATTCTTAAGGCTGGAAGGTGTTTTATGTCAATCCCTTGAGTTCAGTTCGTATTGTTTCACTATTAAGCCGTTTTTATGATGTGAGTGCACAAAATATTTAACTGATCTCCGATTACAATCACTCAAGATTGTTTTTTGCTGACCACATTGCATTTCTTCTGTAAAGATAATGCAGCACAACTACACTTTCAGGTTTTAAATGTCTGTTGGACAGTTCTTAATCCAATTTACTAGCTACTGCAATCTGATATGCTGTTTTGTTTCCTGGGTGCAGTCCACTACTTTGACCCTTCTGAAAAGGAGTAGCATCTTCTCAGTTAGCTCAAGATATGTCTTTTGACATGCATGATCAAAAAATGAGAAGCGATTTATTGCATAGGGTTAATTAACCAGTTGCCAACATTAATCACATTAACCACACAACTTAGAGTAGTAACTGAATCATGTGTTTCCTGACAGTAAGCAGAATGGGAAACTGTAAAGGACACTAAAAGTTGTCAATCTAGTAACCAATATCGACTTATTTGTATGCTGGAGTAATGTCTGTAAAATTTGTGAAAATGTGTACAGACATTCATCAAACAAACTATACTTTGACTTCGTGGGACATATCTCATCGATATAAACACCAGCAGATATTAACTGTCGGTTGTGTGTGTGTGGGAAAACTGAAAAACCTGCAAAGATAAGGCAAAAAGATTAGGCATCCATGTTTCCTCAGCTGCCTTCTTCTTTGTTGTCTGTACTTCTGCTTGAGCTACAATACACAAACAGAATAAAGCCCGTGCTTCGAGTGAACTCACATGAAATCCAAGAATGCATTGGGGTTCCCGCGGGTTTCTGTGGAGGTGTTACCAGGTATTGGTTTGATTCAGTTCACTTGACCACCACTGAACTCTCGCTTTTTCTCTCACTCAGCGGTGTAATTGGACACGAGGACCACATTTGAATGTTGTTTACAGAACACCTTAAAGTAAGCCAACAGATATTTAGGAGCTTTTACTGTGAGGTGGCCGAGAGGGACTGGCTGAATGTTTAGACACTTGTCCAGTCAGAAATGTTAAGTGCTGTGAGCTCCAGCTCCAACTTGGAGCTTGAAGCGTGCACTGCTCCTTGTGCACTGAACATGAACAGTGCATACTGCCCTGTTGTGCAGGAGTCCAGGCCAGTGCCTGGGAAAAAAGTTCATGTTTGGTGCAGCAGAAAAGGCACCTATGAAAAACACCTTTAAAAAGACACAGAGGAGAAACACACATGCACAGTGATGATTTTAGACTCCGTTGGGGCTCTAGGCAAAAATTCACAGGGACCTCTTCAACCAGCATTCATCAGCATTATTTCATAAATAAACCGACACCAAGACCAACAACAGACTATACGGAGACAGCCATCTTCAAATATCACAGCACTGTAGCTTCTCATCAGAAGCAGTCGCACAGCTGAAAGCCTAACATGAGGAATTTCTATGTGATCTTGAATTCGTGAATCATGCAAGAAGCCACCTTCTTCAAAAAGTGACTTCAAAATGCTGGTTAAAATTCCATTACCCATGTCAAACCAACACGTTCTCACTACCAAAGCGTAACATTTTACGCTAGGTGACAAATCGTCAGTATATTACGCTTCCGGGCACACAACGCGTCCCTAGACCGGAAAAATGAGGAAACATGAGAATTGTTTGGAATAAATCTACACATGTACGTTGGTTTTACTTAAATCCCTTTGTAAAAACACTATCTAATGTCACTAAAGGGGTGGTTAAGGTTAGGGATAAGGTTATGGTTAGAGCTGGATTACGTGGCTGAGAGCGTCGATCTACTGGATGTGCCCTCGTGCTACAACTAGGAAGGAGGAAAACTAATGATCTGTAGCTTTAGAGGGGTGGAGGTACTGTATGGACATTACTTTTAGTTTTGCTGCACAAAAGAACATGGCGAAATGCAAACAGACAGAAGCATCTGCTTTATACTACTATCACAACTTTTAGATGTTGCAAACATCTGCACAGACACAGAGGGAGGTCAGCCTCGCAGCCTGGGTGCTTCCTTTTCTACCTGCGCTTGTTTCTACAGTAGAATCACTGGGACGATTCAGGTCACGTTAGTAGCTAACAATTTACTTTAAATATGAAGTATACTGTATTACTTTTAGGAAAAGTAATGTGTAATATATTACTTTTTTTAGCAATGACCCCAAAAGTGCTTGACAATATATTCCTCTCTCTTTTAAAAACAGAGAGAAGTGTGAATTCGAAATTGCTAAAAAAAAATAAATACCCCCCAAAAAAACATAGACACTGAAAAATTAATCTAGTTTTCCACACATGTGTAATCAACACATCCGTGTTGAATGTGAATGTTTTTTGTATTGTTTTCTATTCCTTAAACTATGTGAAACAGCAAAGACGAGCAACTCCAATCATTTGATTATCGATTGAACATTATTTTATAGTGCTGACTGTTTGAGAGACTTTGCGCAGACAAACAGTTCGAGGATTAGTTACTAAGAAGTTGACATTTAGGAAGAAAAACAAACGATAAAACTTTAAAACTCGAAATAAGAAAACTTGAAGCATTTCAGAGATGGTAGGTGTCACCGCAACCACAGGGAAGTGACCTCGTGCTGCTTGCATCTCCTAGCTCACCAGTTGTCTTTGTAAAGTATTATTTTGAACAGCCTTCTCCAGCCAAAGTATTTTTTATTCTCCTTTTTTTAAAACCTTAGGAATGAGTAATAGTGTCTAAAACTAAACAATGTTACAAATCGTATAAGTGTGAGTGGAAGAAGGCACAATCTCTGAGACTTTTTAATAATCTTCTTAGGTCGTGTCAGTATCTAACTTAAAGGGTGCCTTAATGTTCTTTTCTCTATTTTCACTTTCAAGTTTCAATCTTGTAAAATATTTAGTCTCCCTTAAGCATTAAAAAATGATGTGGCGGGGCGTGGTCGGTGGCGAGGTGGACGCACCTGAGAGGCATCAACGATCACGCCGCGCCTGCTCTAAAAGCGTGAGCTAGGTCCCATCTTAGTTGTTGTTGTTGGGGAAGTGTGCAGCGGCGAGCTGGAAAGCTGCAGCCGGGTGTGTGTGTGTGAAGTGACAGCAACCGAGAGGAATAAAAGAATGCTGGAAAGCTTTGAAATGTGGTCGCCTCCACCATGTGTTTGTTACAAAAGTATAATGAATATATACATCTGTTTTGTAGTTGGGATGACCTTGCAACAGGTAACATAACAAGTAAACATACATCATACAATTCCCAAGCTAATCTTGCTACGGTATTGGCCAAACTTACCTGTGAATTGTTGGACAAACTTTTACATCATTTGTATTCGGCTTTTTGAGTTTGTTTTTGCTCTTTTTTATTTTTACCCATCGTTGGTTTCCCACCTAGTTTACCTTTTCTTCCCACCTTTATAATTAGCATTTGTTTCCGAGAAAAAAACATCACTTATATCCCCAGTGTGTGTTCTCAAATGAGAGGTAGACAAAGGTAGGTACAAGGTGATAATTGCACCTTTAGCAAAACATCACCAGGTAATTCCCCTTAGAAGATGGTGGATGCTGGAAAAAAAGACCTGCACCAAGTTGAGCACTGGCTTGGCTTCACATATTATCTGCTGTCAACAGCTGTCGCCACAAGCCAATCACTGGTGAGCCACCAGACCAACTGTGCCTCCTCACACACACACACACAAACACACGTCACATGTCAAACGTATTCAGTCACTTACTGAAGGAGTAAAAGAGGTCAGAGTTGGAACACAATAAGAAAATGCAAGAGATAACTTTCTCACTGAATCGGTGTTCAGAAAAAATGTAATAAGAAATCCAAAACCATATTTTTTCCTAACGTGACAGACTATGCTATGTGTGAATGTGTCCCGTGTGGGAGCATTAACTGCAAGAACGGACAACAGATTGTGTTTCAACACGACGACTGCATTATAAACACCAGAAACTAATCAGTGTCAATTATTTGCAGCCTTTTGCGGCTGAGTACATGCTTAGGCAACTTTTTGAACCATGTGTGTTCAATTAGAAGTCAGAATCCTGGTTGTTGAATTTAATATAAACCTGAGCTCAATTCACTAAACTCAATCAGAATGAAACTTGAGTGACACGTGTGACACCAAGGAAAAAAATAAAACCGTCGTTGTTGTTGTTTTTGTTTTTATCTAACCCATTAGACCCTAAATTGACAAGATTTTAAAAATTCAAGTGTTACAGTTACAAACTTGACATTTTTGCCCTCCAAGTTGGAGTATTTTTTTTTTTATCAATTATAACAAAAATGCTTTACTACTTTTAAATCCATACTGTATACATCCATGATTTATTCATTTGAATTCATTGATTTGGAGTCAAATATGGTTTCCTGTTTTTTTTTCATTCTTACATCAATATTTATACATTGTGACAGATTTTTTTTTCTGATTTGTAAAATGCTTAAATAAAAAAAAAAGAAGCTTAGAATGACATCACTCATGTGCCCTGGAGAACAGACTAACTTTACGTCTTCTCTATGGTCTGTATATTTTTAGGTTTGACCTGAAACGACACAAACAGTCACATTTGTGTCTAACATTAGAAAAAACAAAACAAAACAAACAATCAACAAATAAGCTACTAAATATAGTATTAAAAAAAAATAAGTATGACAACTGTGAATTTTGTCATTCTTAGGTAAACTTGATGAACACATCTGCTCTACTACAACCAGGATTGGCTAAGCCGTAGCCTTTGAATCGTGGAGCTTTAACGAGTATTTTTACGGATGGCACAGCAAACTGTGTTCTGAGCTCACGCTTTGACATCACAGACTTCCGTGAGGGTGTTGTGCCTGTTTGTAATGCAGTGGCACCTGAGGGTGCCTGAAGATCACAGACAGTATTGATTCTTGGCTTTGTCTTTTGTGTGTTGACATCTCATAATTGTTTGACGGTATTATGAACAGCAGTTGATGTAATATTGAAAGTTGAAGAACATTATTCTGATTATTTCTGCAGACTGGTGAACCTCTCCCATGTTTACTTTCATCTATATAGTTCTAAAATGTTCCTCCAGCTTTTTGATTTGAGCACAACTTACTTTTTCATCTTTTTGGAGACAATTGAATAAATTAATTTTTTTCTGTTATAAAAGTAAATAAGAGCAAATATTTTTCTATCTATATATCTGTTTAGCATGTGATCCATAATCTATGTTTTACTATGAAAGAGTATAGATTTATAAGATTAGTAAATCACTCAATATCTTTTTTTAAATTTCCATTTGATACAGAATCCCAACTCTTTCTGAATTGAGGTGTTGTTGTTGTTGTTGTTGTTTGTGGGAAAAATAACACATAGGCTGTTCACATCTCAGTTCAAACACAATATGACAAACCACCAAGTCACCAAAGATGCACATTCACAGCTCAAAGCGACTGCTTAGAGCAGTGGCTAAAGGATTGTCCATGGGAACGTTTGTCTTCGGGAGTGTGCAGACACCTGAGGGGAAAAGCAAAACCGCATTGTTGAACGTGGAGTGTGAAAGACATCCAACCGAAATGACACAAAGGTGATGGAGCGTCCCGTTGAGCAAGAAGGTAACAGCCAAGAATGTCAACTCTTGTTCTCACTCCTACTGAAATCAGCGCACTTCACTAAAACTAAAAGGAAACAAATGTGTACATGCTTTCTTATTTCTGTGCTTCTGGCATAGTCGTACTTTTTTTCACACATAGGCTTTCACATTCCTGTGACTTTTACTGCCCTTGACCCTGTCTTGCTGCATGAATAATATCCCATTAAATCTGCGGTGACAGTTGAACTAAATCATGGCCTGGCTTTAAAAAAGCCATTGACAGGGAAGAAAGCTAAGTCCTTACAATTTTCTGGGACCAGATGGGGGCTGATGGAGTGTGAAGCACTTAAGAAGCTAAACATGGTACCCTTTTACCTCTACCTTACTACAGTAATTCTAAGTGGTCTGTCTTAGAGACTTTCACACATATCCCTCCATTCTATCACTGGTTGCAGAATATAGTGTACTGAACTATAATGTTTGCAGAATTTAGGTGGGAAAATCCTTAATAATGTCATTCCCTTGGTTGGTCAGTTTAGAGTAAAAGTAATAAGGGTGTGAAATAGCTTACTAATTACATTGTTGGCTTGTAGAACTGAGGATTTGTTGAAATTGTACAGCATGTGTTCAGTCCCTTAACACACACACACACACACACACACACATATATATATATAAATATATATATATGTATATATATATATATATATATATATATGTATATATATATGTATGTATATATATATACACACATATATATATAAATATATATATATATATATATATATATATATATATATATATATATATATATATATATATAATCTGTTG
>VUQR01027254.1:19427-39771 GCA_015108515.1 Hemichromis elongatus | reverse complement strand
TACTAATTACATTGTTGGCTTGTAGAACTGAGGATTTGTTGAAATTGTACAGCATGTGTTCAGTCCCTTAACACACACACACACACACACACACACACATATATATATAAATATATATATATGTATATATATATATATATATATATATATATACACACATATATATATAAATATATATATATGTATGTATATATATATATATATACATATATATATATGTATATATATATACATATGGGAAAAGCCACACAGCAGAAAGGCCTGATATGGCAGTTGAACACATATGTAAAACAGAAGGAGCGCTGTGTCTAAGAGTGTAATTTCATTCTTGTAAATGTAACAATTCAACAACACAATAAACCATTTACACAGTAGGTATACTACTTACTGAGTAGATTAGATTTTGGAGTATCTAGCAGCATAAATTTGCATTTCCACGAGTAGAAATTGTGTGACATTTGGCAGCTCAAGTACCTCTTGTTTGGAGTAGCTGTTGCATGTTATGCAAGATTTTGAAAAATATTAGTCTCAGTTTTGTTGCTATTGTGAGTTGGAAAACTGATATTTAATGCTTTTTAATTTGATTTATTTTCAATAGCCAATAAATTTAATATTTACCAAACTTTAAGGCTAATTGAAAAGTCATGAATAAGACCTTTGTTCAAAGTCTATTTTTGCTAAATTAATTTGATGTAGTTCTTTTCACAGACTGTCTAACTGCCAGATCGTGACTGGTCCTCTCTTGTTAGGCTTACAGTGATGGCAAACTTCTGCTCCAAAGGAGGTCAAGTTAATCAATTTGAGCTGAAATTACATTAAAACCAAAATATTTTAAAGCTGCACATCAAATATTTAACTACACTGGAACTCTTAGAGAGTTGGTAAATTCAGATGATGAAAGCAAAGATCAATCATTTAATGTGGCCTCTGTCTCTCACATTTTCTCCCATATCATTTTTTAAAATTTCAAATACTGCAGGTACTTTACAGCTTTTAGACCAATTGGTATTTAAATTTTCCCGACGTGATCTTATTTTTAGTTTAACGGGCACAAAGTCAAAAAAAACCCCAAAATGCTGCTTATTGAAGAGACCATGACCCGACTGTATTAATTATTTCACAAGTCATTAAAATCCCAAGCAACGAGGTCACGTTTCAAATGCAATTTCTACAAAAGAAATAAATGATGCATTTCAGAAACCCCAGCATGGTATTTTTTTTAAATCTAAAAGCAAACATTCCTCTCATATGGGAATCATTTTGATTGAGGTAAATTAATGATAATGCGGCTTGTAATTGGGGTTAGACAAAGGTTTTGACATGAACGCTCTTGTCACAGCCTTAATATCTTCATGTCATGGGTGATTATTTATAGCTGGTGGTAATTTAGACCTGACCACATATCACCAGGTTCTATTTCAACACTTTGATTCAGATTATGTGTTAACAACCGCCTCTGTTTGTGTGCTCGTAAATGAGGTTTTATGCTGTGAGCATGCAGTTATAAGCGTATTGAAAGTCGCTCCTCGGAGGTGATGTTTATATTGTACTTAGATTTGAGGAATTTTCCTGGTTGTGCATTCATGTATCTACATGCATCAACACATGCCTGCTTATTTCTACAGGCTGTTACGATGTGAAAACACTTTCCCTCTCTATATAGCTTGTGAGCAATGACTGTTCAGTCTTCAGCTAGGATGCAACATTAGTGAAACAAATCTTTGGCTTTCGTCCCATTGATACCGCTTGCTAGACGACATAGGACACTGTGCCCTGGACCCTGGCAAAAAAATCAAAAAATGATAAAATTGTTGTTTTGACATTCTAACAAATTTGAATGTGTCAGTGTAATCTAGCTTAATAGCACCCCCTATGGCAGTCAGGCTTCAATGACCATGTTATTTTGAACTTCACTGCAAATGGTGCACGAAATATGACCTATCCAGACATCTTTCTTCTTTCCTTCGTCACATTCCTCGATGGCTATGGTAGCTCGTGACTTATGATATAGACCGGGTGTATTTTGAGTGCGTTTCAGAAGGAGAGGAGAGCAAGAAAGAGGGGTTCAGTCCAGCTGTGGGAACATGTGAACACGTGTGTTATTTCAAGCTTGTTAAGAGCCAGGAACTGTCACCTTAGTCCACCTTATTCTGTGACAGCAAGAGAGAGAGAGAGAGAAAGTGTGTGTGTGAGCAAGGTTGTGTATTTTAGTCCTACATTGTCAGCACAAGTCTACCCTACCTGCCATTGGGGAGCTGATGCTGTGCTTTTCTTCAGCATTACCCCAACATGGTCCCTCATGAATGTGAAATTTATGTATTTCTAACTTTTAAAGAAAGTTCTCTACAGTTAAGCAAGTCAATACAGCTACTCGATGTCACATCAACTATTTAAAAATAATAGAATGTCGTTTTCTTTTACCGTCAAGCTCATTTAGACTAAACCCTTTTGATCACGCTGCATCGTGTTACAGTTTCACGCTTGTGCGCGTCTGCACGTGTGTTTTATTTTACGCCACAACCATGATCTCGATTTGTGGACATAGAGTATGTGATGTGACTACATCAAATATGCCAGACATGGATAAGTGTTTGATTTTTTTTCCTCACCTTCTTGTAATTCTAATTTGATAGAAAGGCAGTCTTAATCTCTGAATGCAGGTGTTTTCAGTACTGTTGCCACAGGTGCATTTTGAATCCAGCCATGCAGTCGTGCCTTTACAAACATTTGTGAAATATTAGGTTGTTCTAAGGAGCTCACTGAATTAAAGGATTATACTGCAAATTCCACCGTTGCAAAATACAACTGAGCGCTGAAGTACGTGAGGTTTAAGAGTTGCCAACCGCAGATTTCCAAATCCGTCCCGGCATTAACATCAGCACAGAAACTGTGCTCCGGGAGCTTCTTGGCATGGGTTTTCATGGCTGGGCAGCTCCTGTAGGTGTAACGTGCAATGTATCAAGACTATTCTGATCTTCTACAGCATGTCTGTTATCCTGTCTTCCTTCTCTCACCCCAACTAGTCTCAGCAGATGGCCCCGCCCCTCCCTGAGCCTGGCTCTGCTGGGAGTTTCTTCCTGTTAAAAGGGAGTTTTTCCTCCTTGCTGTCGCCAACGTGCTTGCACATAGGGGTTCATATGATATTTGGGTTTTTAACTGTATGTATTACTGTAGGGTCTACCTTACACAACTGTTGTTGTGATTTGCCCTGTATAAAAAAATCTAATTGATTTGAATTGAATCTTTCACTATGCATTTAATTTGTGGCAATAAAGTTTGAAAACCCCAGCAACCCTGTCAAGATATCTTAGCAGCATGCCAATCCTTATTGTAAAAGGTATTTTTATGGGACATAACTCATTGTCGGGTTTTCTAAATGGGTTTTAGATATTGGCCTGTTTAATATTTAAAAACAGATATAAATATTTTAAATTAAATCCAACATCTTCTCTTGTACAAAAGCAGGAATTCACCACAAGTACATGGCTCTACATTAAGTTCTGAACGCTCCCTTCATCCCAAATGTGTCTGACAAGAAGCTTAGTGCAGCAGAATGCCAAGCAGAAAACCATATGAAGGTAAATAGCAGAACAGTGCGGGGCAAGTTTTCCTTCCTCCTGCATACAGACTGCCACAGCGTGGGATGGTGCTGAATGAATGCAGAAGCAGTCACTCCCTAACTCTGTGATCACTCTTCTTTCACCTCTACCCCACGGCAGCCTTATATTAAATTCAGCCTCCACCTATTTCCTGAATCCATTATCAGTTTAACTCTATTCATCTTCCACACACCCTGTGGTTGGAGGATGAGCCACAGTTCCTGTGACAAACTCTGGTGGGTGCTCTGAAACCTTGGATGTTGCAGCTTAAAGGTTGGCCCCATCTAACCACAGCAATCCCCAAATTTGTAATCATTTTGAGCACCTGATGTGAGTGAACGCACCAAGCAAGTGTACACGTGTGCAGTTGTGAATATAATTGGATGTTTCGAGTTATGTTATGTGTTTTATGTGTGTGTGCGCGCGTGTGTGCGCGTCGCCATCTGTGTTCACTGTCACATGGCACATGTTGGTAGTAAATAAAGAAGGGTTGCTCTGAAGTGCACGTGTTGCTGGATTAGGTGAGGTTTTGACATCCTTCCAGTGTGAAACATTCATTAGAAAATACATTTCAGTCCGAGCACATTTTGAAAAACAAGAATGTGAAAAATTATATATAAGAAGTCTTAATTCATGTTGTACAATTTTAAAATAGGAAGTTAGGGGAATAAGAAGGTAGGTAGTTGGGCAATGAAAGATTGATGCAAAAATAATTGCACCACTAAAAATTTGCACACACACAAAAAATATGAAAACAAAAAATGAAGAATGACTTTACAACAGGCTTGTTCCAACTCACAGAAACTCTTTAGTATTCATGTCCTCGGCCTGTGTTTTTGATAAGGTACATTGCCCTTTAGGGGTCCTGTCCCAGGGGCTTGTTTGAACACACAACTTTAATGGGTTGGAAGGGGGAAAAAAAACAACGTAATGATATTTAGAATATGAATTTGAATAAGATGGAACAAGCCAATTAAAGATGTGGTGTGTCTCAGTAGGAAAGCGTAAGTGGTTCAGACAGAATTGAAAAGGAAATGAAAAAAGACATTGTGAATAAGTTTTCTTCTTCAGTTTTGATTTAAAGCTCAAAACACCAAGTCGTGTGTGTGTGCGTGTGTAGTGTATGTGCGAGTGTTTGGCTACTTTGGCTCCTAATCTGCAGATTGCTAGGTTTGTGAGAGCTGCTTTTTTGTACGTATCTGAGAATAGCTAAGCTCAGCTACCTCCAAGTTGTTAATATTTGGGACTAATATTGGATTTCTGTATTATTTTTCTTGAGCTTACATTCTAATTCCAATGAGCGGCAACTTCTTAAGTTTACACTTCAGTGAGTTACATCTCGGTTCTTATGTCAGCCATAAATACCCCTCATCCTGCTAAAGTAATTTTGTCCAGAAGTATTTAAGTCGTCAAATGAGAAGAAGTGATAAGATGGTAAAACTGTAAATGCTAAGTATTGTATGTCGAGGTCATGTAAGACTTTCACATCTGTCATTTTGACATCAGTTATAATGGGATTTTATTTAACATTCCACTTTTCTTTTCATTTTAAATAGTTTTGACACATACTGAATAGAAATACAATTTCAAACACAACTTGATCACAGTAAGTATTAGATGAAAGAGTTTGCATTTGTGAGGGTACGAATAGAAAAGATAAATGGAAACAAACGTGCGTGCGGTTCCTGTGTAAACAACAAGCAGATGTGTGGCTTTTTTTTTCTTCTGCAGCTACAGCAGATGCACTAAAACTCTACAATGATTGGTACTAAAGAGGGAAATATGAACTAAATGGAGTGATGCTGAATGTTTGTGTAAGTGTAATTAACGGCATCTGTGAGAATACTTTTTCTCCTCTAAATCCTTTCCTGACAGATAATGTTTAGAATCCAAATTAATGTATTTTATTTTAAAATAAAGACAATAAAGCCAAACTATTATAATTATCTAAGTTGTTAAACTGATACTTATGCATTAAGTGACAAGCTAGCAAGTACACAACATTAAAAACTGCTAGCTACTAGTAAAAGTTAAAGGCAGGAAAGCATCCTTGTGCTTTTTAGAGCAGCTCAAACAGTGAAAGCTACCAAAGTTAGGAGCATCACTGTGTAGTGAGTGACCCCAGATGCTGACAATAACCGATATCTCATTTCTTCTGTTTGGCATGCTAATCAAAGAGTGAAAGTAGCAAAGTTCATTAGCCTTTTAGAGCAGTGTTCTCTGCTTATATGCCTGTTTTTACATTCTTCGTACGTTCCCCGTATGTGTTTCAAATTATGTTGTTATTGTGAAACATTCAAGAAACTTGTGGGAAACTTTATTCTTTTTTTTTTTTTTGAGAAAAATGGCACATAAGAAAATGTGTGATATTCATTCAAGACATATTTTTTATGTGATGTTTGGAAGTGGTCGCCTGGTTAATGACAGCGGAGCAGGTGCAGGTAGATGGATACGTAGGAAAAACTCCGAGTCTAGTAACAGCGATAAACGACAAGGAATGCTTGTAGAGAAAAAACACGATGAAGGCAGGAATAACAAGAAGGGGTAGGATATCCACACCTGATCTTGGCTTTTCTCCTTTGCCTGCTCCCCCTGCTCAACCCTAGGCCCATTAAATTCACTTTAACGTTTGCTACATCTGTAATGTGGCATCTCAGCACCCCTTCCACCCTCCCCTGGGACACTGGGATAATCTCTGCTAAGCCTTCAGGAGAGAGGGATTTTATCCCTACATTGACAGATAGCGAGAGACAGAAAGAAGGAGAAGGGAAAAGGGCTGGCTACTGGAGGATAACAACATAGATAATGAGTTAGCTGTCGAAAAAAAAAATCTTTCCATCCGCTTGTCCCTGTTTCTCAACTCGCCTGTCTGGTTAATCATTTAAGAACTGCTTTTGCACTTCCTTAATAAAAATTGACTGTACTATATAAAAACTACACAGTAATAATAAATCTGTCTGTGTAGATTTTACCAAAAATAAATTATTTACTTCTTTGCATGTGTTCACACACACATCTCTTTGGAGGGATGCTGTTGTTGTTGTTATTGAATGTTCTTGATGAAATATTGTACTTTGGTCCAGATTAAGGTCTAAGAGGCAAATGCATAAGCAAGAATAACCTAAGAAGTAATTAGTAAGTAATGCTAAAACGTAATAGGAATACAGTTCCGTTTATGCCACTGTTCTCCTTAATAATACATTTGGAAAAAAACGGGATGTCTCTTTGTTGGTACAGGATGCTGAATAAGAATCACTGTTTACATGTGCCCCCTTACTTGTCTATTGTGTTTTACGTGTTTTAAATTGTATATACCATATTTTTAGTTGTAATGTTGTTATTGATTGTATTTATGCTCTATTTGTATTTAATGTCACTGTATGCACCATGGGTCTGAGAGTAACGCAATTTCAATTCTCTGTATGTCCTGTACATGTGGCAGAACTGACAATAAAGTTGACTTTGACTAAGAACATCAGACGTGAATCAGAACTTTGCAACCCTGTATAGCGTTGTGATCATGTTGCAAAACTATAGTTTTATATTTAATATACTATGCTGTTCACCTAATTATTGATAAAAAATAACAAATAAATACTGTTCTAAATATCCAAAAACATTCCCTTTAAAGGGATTTATACATTATCTGATGTCAGGAATTTATATTTCGTATATTATGTGCTCAGTGCCCTGATGTGTCAGCTTTGTTGAAAAAAGTGAAAACTCGCAACAACCCTGGTCGGTCAGGGCTTGTAAGCCAGACAAGGGTTACTGTTGCTTATCAAAGTTAGGGTGGAAGCTTGTCCATCACAAATAAAAGCACAGAACAGGCTTTAAAATGTCAGGGTAAAAAAAAAGGTTTTGCATGTGTAATACTATTAATATTAGCTTCTTTTTTCCAAACCTACCTCAGAGAGGTTTTTCCTTGTTTATTTTTTATACTACATTTTAGCAGAACATAACAGAGTAATTCTAGTAATGAGAGAAGTAAATGGAAAGTCTTTGAAATACCTTAATTCATTAACAATTTTATAACATTTAAACAAGGTATATATTTATATTAATGCATTTAAATTTAATTAAGCCTTGTACAATCAGAGTCATAAACATCCTTTATCTCTAGATCCCTAGATCACTCTCCAGGTAACTACACCTTGTCCTTTTTATTGACTCTAGTATTGCCAGTTGGTGAAAAGATGATCAATTTGTTACCTGTAAAGCACAATACAGTTTGTAACTCAGTGTTTTGTCACATGCAGATTAGAACAGTCTGACATGACGGCCATCTTCTTCCAGCTGCAGTTTGTGTCACTACAGGAACCAGTTAAGCTATCAAATGTATTAGGTTAAAGAAAAACCCACTGACTCCTCTGAAAGATGCTCAAAGTCATTTTATGACCACTAACTTCAGATTTCAACAGTTTAGTATATCTCTATTCTTACCTGATGGCATTTTGATTTTAAAATCCCACAACCATCAACAAAACAGTCATAAATGATCAACAAACATGTCATAAAAATACTCTAAGACTGTAATGGCTACTTTAAAATAAGCACCATGACAACTGGGACAAATAAGTGTGTTTGTCCTGCATGCTGGCGTAATATATTCTGGATTCCACTGAGTAGTCAGAAATTGGTGTGGAGGACTCAAATGCAGGATAATGAAAGCTTTTTATTTTTTTAAGAGCTTTTTCGTGGCTGTCTTCAACCACAAAGTAAACAAAGTTCAAAAGGTATAAAAAGAGTTATCCAGAAGGTGGAGTACAAAGAGGTACAAGAAACAAGGGGAAAACTAAGACGGGAAAACCAAGGAAGCACAAAAGACATTTTGACAAAGCACACAGGGCTGATTAAGGAATGACAAACACATGTAAAGACAGTAATTACACACTGGTGAAGAGAATCACAAAAAAAAAGGAAGTAAAACTGTCACAAAGCTGGAAAGAAAACCAACCTTCAAAGTAAAACAGAAAATAAAATACAAAGATGGTGGAACAGATAGGAAAGACACAGCAGGAGCTAGAGCTACTGCTAATAAAAATCAAGCCTTGAACCAAAACAATGGACAGCAAAACTGAAACTCATCCTTACAAAAAAAAAAACATAACATAAAATCAAGAATCATTGGGTCAAAGCGAACTGGGATCCTCGCTATACTAGAATGAATCAAAGGCTTTCACAGAAATCAAAACTACAAACTCTAGAAAGACAGTGAAACAGAAACCTAAACTCAAGAATACAAAATCCCCCAAATCCTAAGACCATAGCATGAAAATATATGAAAAAAGTAACAGATTAGAGACACGAAGAAAAAAATAACTAACAAGGTGCAAATTTCTTTGAAAAGAATACTATAGTTGGGTCAGTGTAAGGGCTACTCAACACCTGTTTCATATTGACAGGCTCACAAAGACATAACTCGTACCAACACTGAGCAATGTCACGGGTAACACCCAGCAGGCACCTTCAGTGCAAGCAAGACAGACATACTGGGGAAAAGGCCCTGCCTCATATGACCAAACACACACTGACAGGAGAAAGTGGACAATACTAACAGCAGCAGTAGGAGTCAGCATGACAGGTGGGAGCGTAAAGAGTCCAATTATAAGAAACTGTGCAGGGAGCAACAGGTAGGGGAACACACACATTTTGCACATCCCCTATCTCTTGCTTTATGGGAATTGTCAGATAAAGATCAGAAAAAGGCCAGACAGAAATAACAGAAAAGAGACTTTTGGTCTTTCAGAAATGTGCTGCAAAGCACATGTCTCCACCAGGGACTTTGGTAGGGGAAGATATAGTCCCCAAAAAGGGATCTGTTGCTATAGAATAGAGAAGACCATATGAGATATGACTACATCTATTTTACCTCTTACAGATGGGTTTTCTGGTCTTACAGCTGAACAGAGTTGCCATGGGTGCACATATGTGTGCATATCAAGTATACTAGTATTTTTTTTTTCCATATATTTAATTCAAAACAGTTTTTAGATGTTCAAATGTAGGCTGCATCAAAGTAACAATAACAGAGTGATTATAAATTATAACAAGACATGAGGATTTCTAAAAAATGGGTGTGGCCTAGGGGAACTAGACTGTCACTACAGAGGGGGTGGAGCAAAGGGGCCCTTTTGATAGAGCTAATTTAAAATTTACAACTGTAAAATTAAACATGACTCTACATAAGTAAAAGAACAAAAACAGCACTGAAAACTACGACATTAAATTTAAATCGTCCCATGAAATGAATTGAAAGCGTGTACATATAAAAAAATTAAAAGTACTTTAGTAGGAAAACTGCTCCTGTCAGTCCTTTATTATCATCTTAATATTACTCATTGCTATGTGTTAGGAAACTACTGTGAGCAAACACATCCCTCTGAGGTCCCAGTCTTTGCTAATTACTCACATGTGACACCGCATATGTCACTCTTATAATCTCAGTGTTTAACCTTATGTTTTTATATGTGGGCTAAAAATGTGAAATATGAAAAAGCAGATGTATGTAAACTGTTACTATGACTAAGGGAACAGTCACATGTAGTTTTAAACAATCTTCGATTGGTGCTTAAATTTAAATTTTAATTATTTTTTCAATTTATTTTTTCTGTGGTGATTACTATATGTATGCAAACTTGAGAACTTGTGAATACACCGTTATCATTTATAATAAAGTTTCAAGGGCTATCTGCTTTGTGTTGGAGCACCTGATTCTTATTCTTCTTTCGCCCTTTTTTCGAGTGACAAGACTTGTCTGGCTTACAAGGTTAATTGGTATTCTTTTCTTGGAAAAAAAACAAAAAAACAAAACAAAGTCGGTATTGTAAGAATTCACGCCTATAGGAGATGAAAACGCATCTTTATTAGAATTCACGACGACCAGCGTGTGTAAGATAGAATTCCTCCGACCTCATTTGGGAGCAGGGTTTTCCATTAGTCAAGTGTTGTTGCTGCTTGCTTAACCAAGGGGAAAATGGGTTTTTAAAACTGCCACTCGTGAATATGTTCACTGTGTGTGTGTCTGTGTGTGTGAGTAAGTATGTGTGATTATGTTCATATTTATGCGTGCACACACATCTCTGAGGTGTCTTGAGAATGGTTTCGTGAGTACACGCTTGTTCGGCCAACAGTAGATGTCACGCTGACAGTGGGATTCAGCAGAAGGAGTTAGCATTCATCACATTATCTGCTGGTGTTACTTCTGATTAGAAAATATAAACGAATCATTTTTAACCTGGAAAAAAACCGAGTCTGCAGTAGGTTATTAGTTTAATGCAACAGACGATATGCAATATTATTATTCAAGCCCTCAAATTAAATCCAAAAGTGTGCAGTTTAATCCCTAATTCTTATGAACATAAACTTATGTCCACATGCAAACAACATATGGATCTGTAGTCACAGTAATTCCTTCAAGTTTTTGCTTTTTTATGCATGCACTACTACTGCTGTTGCAAACATTTGTAGCAGGTCATTAGTAACCTAAAAGCTTTGGAAACAAGTAGGGGCTCATTGGAAAAGAGGCAACGTAACATATTTTTCCCGTCACAGTCAGGGAGATTATTTTTGACTAAGGCGTCAATAACCATTCTCTCGACTAAGTCAGCGTGTCATCTTTAAGGCAATACTCATCCCCATTACCAGCGACTATCTGACAAATACCTGACAGCCAGTCCAGATGTGTATTCTGGCAAAGGGAAAAACACATCATCAGACGCATACTGTGTGCGCACATACAGCACACTGTAGCCGCTGCCAGATATGCATATTAGTCTAGTCTGAAGTAAACTGTAATAAAGGATCACTACAAGAATGAGACGAGCAAATGGCTGTCAAGGGGGGCCAACCCACTAACATGGAATCACATACCCTTCAAGATGAGTATCATTTTGAGCCTCAGTCTCACTGGAACAATTAGAGTGTAAGGGAAGGCTAGGCTCCTGTCAGCACATGTTCAGTGAAGATTAATTAATTCTGCTATAGTCTTTAAGGATTGTAGCAAGCATTAGGAGGGGTGCAAATGACAACTTTATCACAACTTTTGAGCAACTTTGACCAACATACTCACAGAGAGCAGTTTGACTTCAATGTAATTTTACTATAATCCAACTACTGATCTATTTAACATATTCTGATGCAAAATGCAAACGTTTCCATATCGTTTACAATCAGCCAAATCAATTTAATGAAACAGTTCATAAATGGAGTTTTTAAAAGTGCACCTTCACCTTTGTGTATTTTAAAAAGGTTTCTTTGGTTGCTAGGCTTTTTATGGTTTTTATTAATGATCTTCAGTTTGATGTGCAACCCCAGGTCAAAAAAAGCTGTGTTGCTGTGTAAAATGTAAGTAATGACAGAGTACAATGATTTGTAAGTCTCATAAACTAATATTTTACAAAAGATTTTTCAGAAAATGACATTATGTGATGCGCTGTAGCCGATTAGAGAAAGAATGTTCCTTAAGACCTAAAGTCATGTTGGGAAACATTTATCTAAACTTGTTTCAAAAAGTTTTTTTTTGCAGATTGACGAAGCTCTGCCTCTGCCCATCTTTACTTCTAAGAAACTCGGGCTCTTTATGATTTCTTTACCTGCTCATATTACTGACATGTTACCAATAAACATAATCATTTGTAAACTGTCCCCACAACTGTTTCTCTTTCTTAGTAGCCCTTACTTTTTCCTGCTGTCCCCGGCTTTTTTTGACATATTTTTCAATTCAATTTTATTTATATAGCGACAAATTACAACAAGGCGCTTTATATTGTACAGTAGATCCTACAATAATACATACAAAGAAAAACCCAACAGTCATGACCCCCTATGAGCAAGCATTATGGTGACAGTGGGAAGAAAAAACTCACTTTTAACGGGAAGAAACCTCCGGCAGAACCAGGCTCAGGGAGGGGCGGCCATCTTGCAACCTTTAAATTCAAATCTAGCCAATATTTTTTCATGAAATAGTAAAACATTTTATCAGTTTAGAGATTTGACAAATTTTCTATGTTCTTTTGTAAATAAAATATGTTTTTATGCAATTTGCAAATCATTACATTCTGTTTTTGTCTACGTTTTACTCAGAACCCCAACTTTTTCGAAACTGGAGATGTTAATTGGCAAAGAAAAAAAGTATTTTACATTATTTTAAATAAGTGTAATTTTTTTTGACATATTATTGCTCTTCACTGCCTAAGAGTTTCATCATTATCTCATGTACCACTGTGCTTGTCCTTTTCACCACTCCAGATTTACTTATGTAAGTAAAGAATGACTGCGCAACACCTTAGTTATCCCCAGCACAAATCATCCTCCTTCCCGCAGCAAAGTCTTATTTTTTTTTTAGCCCCGTACTCCAGGGAAGAGTATAAGGAGAGCCTCGATGCTTATTGAGACAGATGGAGATTTGTAGTTGAAAGGTGAAGCTACACTCAGGGGATAGCTCACGTGTTTGTAAAATCCTGAGCGACTCAGAGCTCAAGAAAGAAAACACAAAAGAGGGACATGTTAGCTTTTTTCATTTGGTGAGACAGATGAAGGTCTTTGAACCTGAGCTGATTATCTCAGTGACGATTATCAGCCAATAACAACTTCACCATGAAATGCTTGCAGCAATTCATGAATTTTCCAACAGATGCATGTTTTTTCCAAAAGCTCTTGCACTGTACAGATAAATTGATATTTTATTTGGTTCTGCCAGAAAAATGTACTTTTTAGTATATCCTCATGTGAAAAGTTCACTTGCTGTAGCTTATGTAGTGGAGTTTTTATTTCTTTTTTTGCCTTAGGCTTTTAGCAAAGTTTGCCCAACTTTTTTCTTCTGTCTCTCCCTTTGTATCAGAAATAAAAGCATGCGCGGACTTGAGTTTTCTCAAAGTACCATGGGATTGTATGTGCAAGTCTTTTGTACTTTTCAAGCACCCTTTGTCATCTCCGTCTCTCCCCTCCAACGCCACCCTCCCCCTGCGTTCAGACCTCGGTACATGTGTGTGTGCCTCTGCCAGTGTACAGTATGTGCTTTTCATTAAGTACACCTCTAATTACAGATAATTATTCCTCTCAGTTAGAAGTGCAAACACTCATTAACAGAAAGCAACATTTGCACAGTCCCAGTATATCCTTTGTCTTTGAGGCAGTACGTTTTTATCAACCTCATTGCTTATTATTTGTAAAATACATATCACAGTATGTTGCTGCAGGATTTACAAAATCTGTTGAGTTACACTCAAGATTGTACATTTTCATAATTTTTAGTTTAGTGTTTTTTTTTTTTATTTAATTTTTTTTTATTTTATGAGGACCAAATATGGTTCCCATTTGCTCTGGAATCTTTATTATTAATAATGTTTTAATGTAACAGTATTGTTTATAAATACAACTTCAGCTAAATACAGTTTGCTGGATTTCATCATAGAATTATCATACCGACATAATCCTGTTTTTAAGAGATTGTTTAAAATCATAATTTCTATCATTTTGATATATGTTTCACAAATAGCAAAAAATGGGACTTTGTAATAATATCCACTAATGATGTTATGTTGATGTACTCAGTCACCTGGAATGTGTACAGCTCCACAAAATTTGATCATTTTGATGCAAATCTATTTATTCAAAAACTTCCTTTGTAAGAGCAAAGGTAAAGCATTTTGTGAATTTGATCAAATATAGAGTACCAATAGCAAATACGAAAGCATTAAGGTCCAAGACTCACAATAAAAGAAAATCAAAATGTTATTTTTCTCCAGACATTTTAATCTTTTCTCTCTCTTTTTATTTTTTAGGTACACACAGACACACATCACAACCAAAAAAGAAAGTTATTATGGGAGAAATTCATTTTAATGGCTCATTTTCATCTACATTTCTTTGTCCCTCTGATTGTAAACTTAAGTAAGCATTGTTACTGTAGAGACGCACAGATGTGAACAGGGACCAACTTCTTAAACTCGACGAAGGACAAGCTTTTACACTAGAGACTAAAGCAGGCATGTATAAATGTAAGTTCACATACCAGACTGTGAACAATCAACACAAATGCAAATGCACCCAATTTGGGACAGCTTGTAAAGAGTTTATAGCTTAATACACTAAAACTAAATGTATTGTATAGTGTCAGCAATTTATTTCTGCCAAAAAAACATATTTACCTTCTGAGCATATTTTTCTTCAAGTTGTACTTTACAGTGAAAGACTACCTTAGCCTTTGTAGCTCATGTGTCTTTCTGCACTTGTGTATCGTAAACAGCTCTGCTAACTACAAGAAACACTGCTGTCTCCGGAAAGAAGTCACAACATTCAGAAAATGCACAAAATTCCTGTTCCAGAATCACACAGGTACACTACGAATTTATGAACAACAGAAGCAACAAGCTATTCAAGTAATAATATTAATATTTTGCCTTAGAGAGCGAGAATTTAAGGGTACCGTATAAAATAGAAGAAGTTTAAAAAAGTTATATTAAAAAGTTATATACAAAACAAAGTCTAATGCTTGGGGAACGACATAGAATTTGATGTATTATAGTTTCTAAAGAAAAAGGCAACAAAAAATTGTTTAAAAAGAAGGTTGGGAGCAACAAATTGTGGGCTTGATTTTAGGAAAGTGACAGAATAATGGAAATAGAGAAGGGAGGGGAATGGACAAGAGGTGTAGGGTAGGGTGCCAGAAGGTCAACAATGGAAAGACGTGAGTCCATCAGAAATGATGGACTGAAGTAATCTTGCTATTGAAGCTCACAACCTGCAGTGCGGTAAATTATAATATGTTATGGGTAAAGAAGAAGATATGGCAATTAATCCTTATCTGGTGTTTTTTTTTTTTTTTCAAGATCATCTTCTTGTGAACCTCTAGACCAGTGGTTCTCAAACTTTTCACAATGAGCACCACCTCATAAAATATATGGCTCTTGAAGTACCACCCTTATGACCGACATTATAGTACAGCAGTATAGCCCCATTTAAAACCACGTACAGTTTACACGAGACAGTTGTTTTTCTTCTATAAACAGAATGTGTCAAGTGATAATAATAACAACTGTACTGCATTAAAACATGCATAGCAGGTGGAATATCAGGTCTTTATGAGGTCTAACCTGATGACATGCTTCCAAACTTCTCAGTAATTATTAATGTTGATGTGTTTTTAACATGTTTTAATGCTTTGTGTTTTGTTCTATTTAATTTCAACAAGCCCCTAAAAAAAGTCAGTCATCACTGTCGGCCACTGTCAGTTTTTATCAGCACTATTCATTTTAAAGCTCAGTTTTTAAAACCAGATGTTTTAACTACAGCCCAGCCCCTGCAGCAGTATATTAATGACTAACCTTATATTGCAGTTGTTCTCCTCACTTAAGTTTGGTCCGTTTACAGCATCCTGCCATGCAATTGCATTTGTCCCTAACCATTGGGAACTTTTACGTTAACTTTTATTGAGTGGAAAAAAAAGTTAGCGTTCATCCTCCAGCTTCACTGTGTTTATATTATGCTAACATAGCTGTGTCGCTAGCGATCACGTAGCACATCATATTAGCTAGTCCATCTTCAGTAACCCTACAAACGTCACGTGTTTAGTTTTCTGTCTTCATTTATGTCTGAAGTGATAGCAGAGCTGTAGCCTTTAATGTTTTCTGTGGCGGTTAAGCTGCTGGATATTTGGCTTCACGTCTCTTCTTCATGGAAGCTCGATTAGCTCGTCATGGTGTTTTAGCTGACGACACAAAATAACATCACACGGTGGCATCGCTAGATCGGCTGTCCACACGCTGTGTAAGGACCCAACTCCAGGAAATACACCGCTCGCAAGGCGCTGCTGCTGTGGAGCTACTCCGGGCCGAGAAACTCCTCTCTCTTGGGCCTAAGTGATGGTGCCTCTCTCGAGCTCATGGAAACCATGCTGTCCTTGCTAGGAACGGATGACGGCGCATTCCTCTTCACTCACGTCTTCCTCTGACAGTAACTGGTAGGAACTTGCCTCGCTAACGCCGCAGTGCTGGCCGCAAAGGATTAGCGCTCATTCGCAGAAGAAACAGATCGCATTCTTCTGGCTACTGGGAGCTTTGGCATCCAGGCGATAGTCCCCGACTCACTGACGGCATCTACCTCCGACTCATTGATGGTGGCTGGGATCGCAGCACGGCGGCACCACGAAAAAGGGCTGTTTTTTTTTACCATCAGCGTGACAGCGCCTTTGCAGTTTTAAGGCGCAGGGAAACGAGCCCGCCAGCGCTCTGTAGCGGCCACCACTGCTGGTGATAAGAAAAGGCTGCTCTTCATGGAGGAAATATAGTGTAGCAACTTATCTTTTTTTCTTTCCAGCAAGTTTGACAGTTAATATAAAAAGTCGTTTGATTAGCTAAGTTAACATACTATTTAAAAAAAGAAAAGTTTGATCACTCTAAACACTTTTGATTTGATTAAAAAAGGAGGTGGACACATCTAATAAGATAAGATGCATTGTTTTTATCAGATATTGAAAAATTCAAACAATGTTTTGAATATTGATGCAGTTTTTGGCTTGAGAGTAAGAAAGAATGAGTAAAATATACATTTAGTCCTAGATAATTAGATACTGTGCTCAGAGTATAAGTTAATTACCATGTGCACATCTGTTTTAATGGGACATAAAACTAGGGAACAACACAAGTCCTGTTTTAAGGTGGACTTCTTTAATATTTAATTGATTTGATCAACACCAAAGCTTTACTTTGCTACAGCATTTCCCTGCTCCTCCCTCGAGAACAAAGAAATCCCCTGCTCGAGATGAGAGCGAGAAGGGAGCGATACATAAAGTGTCTGACTGTCAGATGCGCAGACAGCTTCAACACTGTGTCTGCGCGTGTGTTTGTGTGTATGCATGTTTGTGTGTTTAACACTAAGTGTTGTCAGGTTGATGCCCCGGGCAAGTTATTAAGCAGCAATCCTTGTGCCCCAGGCCACTGTAAGACCTTAACTGTCTCCTGATGCAGCCAGGGGATTGTTTGGTTGTGTTTGTGTAGATCTTTGTACTTGTGAGCAGTGGCAACTGTGTGTCATTTCATTTGTGTGTGCTACTCTGAGGAATGCTTCAAAAATACATCTCACCATATGCAAGGGGAAAGAAAGAGGAAAGGAGGAAGCAGCAGATGAAAAAAAAAATGTTTTTGTGGCTATATGAAGTATCCTCTGGAGATAGCCATGTCTTTGCTCTGAGGGTGTGTTTGTCCTTATCAGGTGGGAAAAGAAAAATCTTTTTTTTTCTTGCTTCACTTCACAGTTTAGATTCATGAATCATTTCAGAAAAGCAGAGATATGTCTTTTCTATCACAATCTTTCAGCACTGTGCCCATTGCCTGATTGCTGCTGGCACATCAAACCTATTCCGGGGCCCTGAAGCTATGTTAACAAGTTTAACTCAAAGTAACTCAAAATGCGGATGGATGTATGTGTTTGCCTCCATTGAAGGGCAAGGACATATATATCCGTGCATGTGTGTGTGTGTGAGTGTGGATGGGTTTCCCACTGGCCTGCAGTTAAAGCTGTGAAATTGTTCAGGTCAGAACTATTTATTGGACTGCTGTAAATGTGTGTGTGCCCTCCACACACCGTTTCATAGCTAAATGTTATTGCTTGAGTTGGAGATTACACTCTTTATTTCCCCATTACCAGCTGCTCTCTCACTTTCTCTCTCACTCTGCCTTTTCCTCCACCTCATATTCATTTTCATCTCTCCATCTACCGTCTGCTTTCATACGCCTTCCCCTTTTACAACGTATAACTCTCCCATTTTAATCCCCTGCTTCTCTTGGGAAGCACCGGAGTCAGAGACGGGCTTAAACATTGGGGTAAACGGCCAGATATTGCATTTTGACACGCCTCGTATTATTTCCCCTTCAATTTAACCGCTTGCCGAGAAATGTGGGACTTTCTTTCACCCCGCATCCCCTCTTCTCACCCTTTCTCCATATCTTTCTGTCATAATGTGTTTCAGGTGGGAGGGCACAGCGGCTGGACATATTGCACTATGCCTTCCAATTCACTCAATTTTTATTCATTTATCGACTGTCCTTTGTACAACAAAAATGAGCTGCAGAGGAAAAAAGGAGAAGAAACGAAGACAGAGCGAGATTAATCATGACAAACTGATGTTGTACTGCATGGCCAGGGTCAAGCAATCTCATTTTCCAAGTTAAACTTTAGCTTGCTCTCGCCTTGGCCCCAGCTTCAAATGAATTTACTAGCTATTGATCATTTGGTTTCCACCAGACTGGGAAGTGCACGGAGTTTCTGCAATTACTGTGGAATTTCAAAGGCCTTCTAAGTCGGGATTTAAAACACTTTTTCTGTTTGCAGTGTTTTTTCTGGGATTTTTAAATGACTTCTGGTTTACATACAATGTCTACTATTAAAGGTAGGATAGGCAATGCGTTTTTGGTGTAAACTGACAAAAATTCCAAACTTAACTTTTACCGTGTTATTCAGCTTATACTGTATATAACCCAGTTATCTGTTAGAGGCTAGAGCAGCATGATGGGGTTTTATTTTTTCCTTTTTTTGTGGCTTCTGCAGCTTTAAATGTTAAACCGAAACTCCAAACTGGTGCGTAATTCAGTAGCATGGATATTGAATTTTAAAAATGAATCAGAATTGACCTTTTCTGTAGACAAAATCACACAACTTCCATAATCAGACGTTATTTATATTACTGCCCAATCTTAACAATTGAACGGGTTTTGTCACTCAGCTTTTATACTCCTGATCAGTGTCACAAACGGACACTCGGTCAGGACCCCTTGGCATCATATCGTTAATGCATGCTCTGCCCCGTGACCACCATTTTTTTCAATGCACAGGGTAGCATCTGGCCCAATGAGGAACTATACACGAGGCATAAATCCATGTCATGAGGCATGAGGGGCGAAACCACAGGATTTCTATTCCACAGACAGGGTTATGAATGTTTGACAATATTTCACATTGTTAACTACATGTTAGAAGGCAAAACTTCTCCCATCTGCAGTAAGCTTCTCCTTCACTTTCTTCCTCCATGGCGATAAGCTCCGTGACAGTGATGAAACCGGCAGAGAGCATTTGGCTACGGTGTCAGCGGAGTGAGACAGCCCTCGCCTGACCTCCTACTCCTGTCTCATTAACGGCCTAACAGTAAGTAAAGCTGACTTTTTTTCTGTGCTGGACTCCATGCATTTATTATTATTAGTAGTAGTAGTATTATTGTTGTTGTTGTTTTTGTCATTAATAAACAAAATATTTTTAACATGTCAACAAGTGGGTATAGTTAATCCAGTGTTAAACGCTGGATTCGTCTTATTTATTACAATATAAGCTCCTGTGTCAGGATCAGGCTTGCTACGCCTGCTGCAGCTTCTGAAGAGAATTTTCAGTTGGCTGCCTTGTAAAAAAAAATCACTCAGACAACATTATTATGGATCTAAATAGTCTCGCATATATATGCAGAGAGCTGCTGTTTCCATGAAGTCTCCTTAACCCAACCGTGTTAGTTTGTAAGCGGGATGAACACAAGCTATTTTTTGTTTGTTTGTTTGTTTATTTAATGATGCCCCGCAGTTATCTCTGAGATGATCATAAATGTATACTATTGATTTCAGGCCTAACAGTCTTAATAAACTGAGAACAGTCTGTACTGTCTATGAGGGGATATAGTACCTTGATACAAACGCTACATCACAGCCTCATATGGAAAATAACATAACAACACTGCATGTAAATCACTCTTTGCTCAATAGCTC
>VUQR01027254.1:6470-18658 GCA_015108515.1 Hemichromis elongatus | reverse complement strand
CTTACTTTCACTCTGACTCTCTACCCTGCTCCCGATCTGCTGCTTTGGTACTGTCTTGCTATGTACACAATGTGTCGTTAGGTTTGTTTTTCTTCCAGTGGTCACTTTATAGCTGCAGACTGGCAGCTTACAAATTCCTTCTCTTGCATGTTTGGCCATACTTTTCCATTTTAATGTAAATATATTATTGTATGAGACAAACTTTTTAAACCCTCATAAATCGTATGTATGATAATTGCTTTACTGCAAGTAGAGATGCTATAGGGTTACTTTAATACTAACATAGTGGCAGTAATAGACTTTACAAGTATCCTGTTATCCAAACTTCACATTTTTCTTAATTCAGTATCTAAATAACACAGTTACTTTTTTTTGACAAAAACAACCCATTAAGCCCTTTTTTGTTGCATGCACCACACACATAACTAAACTATGGTAAGATTCACCCACAATGCACAATGCTATGTGCACAGCACCTCTATTGCCACTGAATCTTTCATGAAACAGTATTAAGTCGTTTACAGAAATGACCAATGCTACTTTGCAACCACAGATTATGATGTCATTCGTCGCTTTCTGGGTGTTAGTGAGTGAAAAGTTTCGAAATAAACTTTTGTGCTGATAATAAACATTGAAGTTTAACCCATCAAAAAACAAAGGCTAGTGCATTTTACAGCTATATTCCTACTGGTTGCATCAGGGTGCCTTAGAGATCCCTTGTAGATCCAAAAGAGTTCTGGGACTTTCACAGACAACAAGACGCCAGCTGTCGTTAGATTTGATTGGATTTCATGCTGCTCGGCTCATTCTGTTGTGTTGAATTTTCTCCGAAAAGACTGTCTACTTCACCACACCTTGGTGTCCAGACAGGATAACAGAAAAATCTCTTTTTCTCACAGCTCATGTGTCCACACTAGCAAGCTATCCGCTGCTTTAGGGCAGTAGAAATAAGGTTTCATGGCTAAAGACTAAAGATGATTAAGGACTCTGTCAAAGGGACGTGTGACAGAAGTCTAAAATAGTGTGAAATGTGTCTCAGTAGCTTTCACTTCATACACTCATCACATTGGAAGGGCAAGTGTAATAGGATTTTATTTTTAAATCTAAGCCTTATTTTCTTGGCTAGGAAATGTAATGTGATCTCTTTTTCATGGGTGACTTGACTAATACAGAAGCGCAGATCATTAAAGGCACACCTGGCGTACTATAGTAAGAAACATACATTTAAAAAAAAAAATGTGATAAACTCAAGAGGATAATAAATAATAATCCCTCATTTATTTACTTGTAAAAACAAATCTATCACTGTTGGTAAGACAAACTGTCTCCTAATGCCAGAACAAACACTCCTAAAATTTGAGATAGTAAATAATCCATCTGGTGCAGAGAAAATGAATTGGCAGCTTTCCCTATCTAGTCTCTATGGAGGAGTTTCACATATTACACCTTGATAAGATCTTGATAGGTTATCTCATCTTTCTTTGGCAAAGGTGACTCTTAAAGCACTTGTGAGGACTATCTGGGGTTAAGGGTATATTTTGTAGGTTAAGATTGATCTACATTGGTCACAGATGTTATATGATTAAGTACAGGTCGGGTTTTTGGCTACACAGTGTACATTTTTCAAAACTATTAACTAAAAGTCATATAATGTGTGATAATGGGCGATTTTTAAGCTTAGTATGTTCGTGTTGTTATGTAAAGTCCATCTACTAAATTATATAATGTCCGTTTTCATCTTTCCATCTATTTCCTGTAATTACATCTGTAGTTGGGCTGATATATTTGCTGCTTTTTAAAATTCTGCCTCATTTAATTTTTGTCCGAGGATGTGCTACATTCTTCACTTAGCACCACAGCGAGAGCTTCTTTGTGTGATCAAGTGAGGAGTCTTTATAAGGCAAGATGAAAGGAAGAAATTTGAACTAGTTTGATAACACCAAAGGAGCCAGCAGTAGACCTGTCAATATGGGAATCCCTCAGCCCCGGGCGATTCTGGAAACATGAATGCACCCATATGCACAGTGTAGCACAGTGTTCA
Source organism: Hemichromis elongatus (assembly GCA_015108515.1). Taxonomy (NCBI): domain Eukaryota; kingdom Metazoa; phylum Chordata; class Actinopteri; order Cichliformes; family Cichlidae; genus Hemichromis; species Hemichromis elongatus. The sequence continues at coordinate 16,617 of VUQR01027254.1, read as the reverse complement.
AGTGTGAGATAACCTGATGCAACTTAGCCCGCTACACTCTGCGCTCTGCCTCAGGTACCCACGTGTTTTCACAGTGTCAGATTTTACATTTCCCAGAAATTAGTGCGGTGCATTGTGTCAGCGAGTATGCAAATCATGTTAACTACTTGCAAGGACATGGAGCAAACCGTGACAGGAGAGTGAGAGGTAGGAACGAGGAACGTGTGACTCGGGGTGCTTTTGCACATGCCTGTAAAGTCGAACATGCACTCGTGCGAAAAAAAGAAAGTTTTCCCGCAGTCCTGTGGAAAAGCTTACACCCTTACGATTTCCACAGGAATTAAGACGGGACGTTGCTGTGAAAAAGTATTAGCCCCTTTCCTCGCTTCTCATTTCTTTGCATGTTTGTCACACTTTTTTCCTCTAATTAAAATTAATTAATTAAATTGAATTACAAAGTTATTCAATCTATGTGAAAAACATAATTGCCCTCTGGACCGACCGTAACAGAAAAGTCCTCCAGTGTGACTGAATTAAAGGAAATTCTGAACATCTTATTCTGACAGAAAGATTGTCCCAAATTGGGTCGTGGTCCCAAATCTACAACCGAACAGCCGACAAAGAAACGAATGGAGGTGTCGTCATGAGACGCAGATGAAGTCATACAGAAAAGGATTCCTTCAAGTCATTGCTGCCCAAGATGGTTCTACAAGCTAAAGAATCATGGGTCGTGCACTTTAACAGGACTTTAACACGGCCCTTTAATAAAATTATAACTATTAATTATTTATTTTAGTCACACGTGATTTTATCATACACCAATGGAGCAGATCGCCATGTGGGAATATGTATATCAAATGGACTGCAAAACTAAAAGAAGGCAGAGATAACATGTTCTGCTGAACCCAATTCAATTTTTCATAACTTTAAGGACAGTTATCGACGGCTACAGCAAAATGTATTGGCTTCTTTCTTTCCACCACTTTTGTTCCACTTTTGTTTGTGCACAATCTTGCCAACAATCGCAGAGACAAACAAAAGGCTTTGGTAAAATGCCCATGCCTCTTGGCAGATGAACAATAATTTAAAAAAAACATAAATACAAGGCTGCTCTGTGTGATGTCACAGCCTGTTGCATCCTCTAATACTCTTTATATATATTTATACTCTGCCTAGTTCATCACTTACCAAATTTTATTGAATTTCACATGCATTTCATGCACCTGTGTTCTGTTACATTGTGTGTAAATCCTTAGAAATGACGGTAAATATAAAATAAGTGCTACGAGAACAAGCTGCCATGCACCGCAGCTCTTCAAACTCTCTCAGCAGTCACCTCAGCTCTTAAGGAATTGAAAGGTTTCTTAATGGCAGCAGAGGGAGTAAGGAGGAACATAGAAAGCGCGCAGGAAACATAATGAAAAGCACCCTCAGAAAGAAACAGAGCAGCAGAGAAGAAGGTAACAGAGTGGTAGAGTGAATGGGAAATGCTGGGACATTTGACAGGTATGGTGAGAGTGTTTGGTCCCTTGATGTTTTCTCGGTATAATTGGATGGGAACGCGCAGTGAGAATGCACACGTGCGCACACGGGCATATAACAGCTTTAGAAGTCTGAAAACAGTTCATTCAAATAAATAAATAAATGGCGTGTACAGAATTGCCTGCGCACAATTTTGATGTGTAAAGTCGTGCGTAGTGTATGTTAGACTGTACATCGTCTACCCATGTACCTTGGATTATGTAGTGTATCGAGGAGTGCTGGAAGACATGCAAACAACCTGCAATGTGGAACTGTGAGTTTCCAAGCACCGAGGCTCCAAGGAACCGTGCCTCTGCCAGAGACGGATACAAACTCTTCTTTCTGTATCTTCTCTCAGCAAAAGAACATCCTCCACGTGTGAATACGGGTTGTTTAGCGACCTGTTCTCAAACCCAGGAGAAAATTAAACTCTACGCTATGCTATACGGCACGCTGTTGCAGAGAAAAACAAGATAAGCGTGTGATTTCAGTATGACATTAACAATATTTACACCTGGTCCAGTTTGGATTAAAAATGCTTCCTAATGCAATGGTCTCTTTTTTTTAAGATTTGTCCATTCGTGAACTTTATCTCTAGTAAAAGGAAACTGAAAAGACAGAAAAAAGAAGTTTAACATTATGTAAATCCACATGGAACATAGTGAAGATCTTTCAGTGATAAAGTGAATGACAAAAAAACAACAACAAACAGATCAGTGTTCAGTCTGCTAGTAATGAAATACAATGAAAAAACATTACGTGTAACCAGATTCTGGATATCTATCTGTAGTGTAAGATGACTCTGAGTGTGCACTGAGCTGCATATTTTATTTTTGTGACTGTTTAAAGCTACTGTGCTTGTGTTTAAAACATGTTTGTCCCATAAATGTATCTGTGCAAGCATGAATATCAGATTGTGACATGTCTCATATGTGTGTGACACGATTATGCTCCACAATGATAAAGGATGACTGAATTAATTTGTGAGAAATAATGATAATTATGATAAAAGTGACAGGTTTTGGCTAAAAACTAAGTAAAAACAATTTGGTGAGGATTTAAAAAATAGTTATAGGTAAAGAGACTAAAACACAACGGTTACCGTGTTTTTTCATCGCGTCATTGGGTCGAGCTTTCTGTCTAAAGATTACTGATGTGCGATACGACTGAGTTCCTTTCCAATCCGATACCAAGTAAAATCCAGGGTGGTATCGACGATACTGATCCGATACCGATACTTTGCACAAAAACTTAATATTTTATTGTATTTAAAATTACAGCTTCATAATGATTACAGGACATAGGAGTACTTTTTTTAAATGCCTAATAATGCAGAATTATCATATTGAAATAAAACCTGAAGTTGTGCACTATTTGAACACATTGTCTGCCTACAGCACTAAAGGACTCCGTGAGAGACGTCTGTCTGGCCCTAGCAGCACCCGTCCCTGTCCTCTCCTCCTCTTTAGTTTGCCTCAACATAAGTGCTTCAAATTCTGTGATGTGATTTACTCTGAGATGTTTGACAATGTTAGCGGTGTTGCCACAACACTTTACTGTCTTGCCACATGTATTGCAAACCGCGTCTTGGCTGTTTGTGGAGGTAAAATACGTCCACACATGACTGCGTTTACCCTCAGCCATTGTTGTGAGTGTGCGCCAAAGGGCTGCGACACCTTTATACAGCCGTATTTCGCAGGCGGAGGAGGACGTAGTTCCTTCTAAGTTAGACAATCCAAATGATAAACTACAAGTTTACCCTAAATTACTAAAATAGCGATTTTTTAATATGAGAATCGATTCTAGAACATAAATAACTGGTATCGGAAGAATCGATATTTCAATATCGATCTGCACACCACTACTGAAGATTCTCGAGACCATAGGTGCTGAGGGCACCGTGCTGTAAAATGTTGTAATTCATGCTCACATTAAAGAAAAATCCAAACAATTCACACAGGACAAGATAGCTGTGCAAGGAAACCTAAACTTCACCAGGTTTTAATTTTTGGTCTCATATATTATATAGCTTTTATGCTTCGGATTAGGCTATGTAATACCTAGTTGTACAAATTATAAGTAATTATTTCATTTATTTACCAGCGAATAACATTTATAAATCTATGTGTATGTTATGTATCAGAACATCTTGTAAAAGCTCATTTTAGTTACAAGACGTCCCCCAAGTGTTGGTAGAGAAACTGTTTGAAGTGCTGCATGCTCTGAGTAATGTGCATTGCTAAGAAGCAGTAAAAGTTTGGTGCTGAGTTATGGTTCTGGTTTTTTTTGTTAAAGACAATTCTATCAAGAGCAACCGCAGCCTGCCATACATCCTCTGTCTTAACCAACTTTTTTAAAAAGAGAAAAAAAAGTTGTTTTTATGTTAAAATCAAACAAAGTTTAACCAAAAGTGGCAACACACATGATCAGATAAGTAAAAAAGCAGACTTGAGTCGACCACCTCGCTATCCTGTCATTTAGTGGCTAATTCATTCACGTATTGAATTTTGAAAACTAATATATTCACTTTATCCTGGTTTTTATAGGCGAACCTTCTCTCCACAGTGATTGACTGCAGCCAGCACATGCTCAAGGCGTTCGTGAAAACAATGTGTTCATCGCTCATCAGATGAGTCCCGCTGGATTTTCAGCAATGTACCAGAGGGGAAAATCACCTTGTTGCATCACATAAAGTAGCAAAATCAGCTAACTACTCTCCTCTTGGTCAAGTATTAAAGCCTGTCTGCAAAGAACTAAGCAAATTATTAATATGTCGTGTGAAAAACTCAAGAATGCGCCGTTCCAAATGGTTTCCCATCACATCATCTGCTTTTGGCTCGCACACTTTGATTTGTCTTATGCTGCTGTCAAAAGAACAAAAGTAAAAAGAAGGCTGAAACTCCATTTGTCTGCCCAGCCAGTTTTCATTTGATGGCCTTTCTATTCCAGATTGCATCAGGAGTCTCAGAGGAAAAGGCCTCCATCAATATCGCCATAACAATAACAGGGCCATTTGTTCTGCTTCAAGTGTCTTACATTTCGGGTATATTAAAAGTGCATGGGTCGTGATTAGACATTATGGAGAAAATAAGACGTTTTTTTACTGTACAACGTGTCTGCTTTTCAACAGTCCTGATGGTACCTTGAATAAAAATATTCACAGTTACACTGAAAGGCTTCCTTGTGCCATTATTTTGTGAATTTTAGTTTTTACGGTAACGTGTTTATTCATCTCTATACACTTGAACTTTGAAAGATGGCCTAATAGAAGCTCCGATGCTTTGAATGTGTGGAATCTTTGCCAATCAACCAGATCTGTAGAGGTGAAGGATTTCGTTTTGAAATAATTAATATATTCAAAAATTTGAAAGAAAAATGAAAAGTGTATTTCGGACTTAGTTGTTTATATCCCTCAATTAAAAAAATTGTCATAGCACCAAATAAATAGAGTCTTTTGGTTTGTTCTTTTAAAAAAAAAAGTGTTTCTTTTGATTATTTTGTTTACTTTTAGTTGTGTACTTTTAGGCCCTGTCCACACGTAGCCGGGGATCTCCCAAAACGAAGATATGTTTCTACGGTTCGGCCTGTCGTCCACAGGGAAACGCAGTTTTGCGGCACGAAAACGGATCTTTTTAAAAACTCCGGCCAAAGTGAAGATCTGTGTTTTCTCTGTTTTCAGCGTTTGTGCGTGGACAGACATAACCGGAGTTTTAGGGTCCGCGACGTCACTTTCTGCGGCACAAATGCTGACGTCAGGTTTGCGACCTGTGTTTGCACTACGGCATGGAAGCCCTCAGAGCTGCGCTCGCGTTATCAATTGTCCAAGCGCTTTTTGCTTGTTTGTTTTTACGTTTCATGTTTTGTTGAACGTAAGCAGGAAGGCAAAAAGTTAACCTGACTGGATAGGATACGGGGAACTACTGCCGCCTACAGGTCTGGCATGTCAATGAATATACTTAACAATGCCCTTATGCGGTTACGTGTGGATGGAGTTTTTTTTTAAAACGACGTGGTGTGGACGTAAGTTTTTTCAGGGGCGGATATTCGTTTTTGAAAAAACCCAGCTACTAGGCCTTAGTAAGAAATTAGTCTGCAACACCTGTAGAAGAGAATTACACCTGTGTAGCATGTGAAATGTGTAACAAATAATAACTGCCATACATCACTGGGAATCCAACGGTGACTACTAATAATAGATATTTTCAATCTTGCATCCTGTTTTTATAAATCGTAGTTATATCTTTACACTAGGTAGCATAAAAGTCCAAATTCTTCCCTTTTTTTTGTCTTTGGAGCATAGAGGCACCTGGTTTCACTGTTTCTCGGCCACTGATAACCCTGTTATCTGTGCTTCCCTGCTACGCCAGAGGCCCATTCTCTTTAATACTAAGCCCGGCCTATTAAACAGACAGCACCCTCAGAGTTAGCCAGGAACTCAAAGAGCCATGCTGAGGGGACATGGTGACTGTCACTTCAAATCATCAAGTGAATAGAAAAATGCAATTTCTTTTATAATGGAAGCCTTCAGTAGAAATGATGAATGGTTCTCATGCTTCTTTAAAAATTCTTCAGCAGGTTCCAGCTGGGGCAAATTCAGTGAGCTAATATTCAAAGGCACCAAGCAAGACTGCAAATTTCTGGCATTTGCAACTAGAAACAATTGAGATTTTTTTGATTACAGTCACTAAATGTTGGTGACTGTAAATCCCTGTAATGTTCCATCTATGCATGATCAGAAAAATGTAGACAGATGAAAACACACTACACTGGTCGGGTGAATTCCCCCTTTTTAATTTCTGTATTTAAGCTTTTTCACAACTATGGTGATAATACAATAAATAACGAAGCCTCTCAGGTAGATGTAAGTACTTTTTTGTAGTAAAGTCTTTCTTCTCAGTTTTTTTTTTCATCAAAACGATTTTACTTGTTGCACATCACAGTACACATCAAGTATTTCTCTGATCTTTTGTCCTGATCTTAGAGAATAATAATGTCAGTGCTGACCCGAGTGGATGATTTAATTCTCACTTGTCACTCTGATTATGTTACTGCTTCTAAAACAAATCTCCATCCATTCTCTTCCTCTTTTACTTTTTCAGGGCTGCAGGAGCCTTTCCCAGCTGGCAGGCAGAGATGGGCAGTAATCTGTAACCTGATTACTTTTTTCAAGTAACTAGTAATCTAATAGATGACTATTTAAAATAAGTAATTAGAAATACACTTTCTTTCCAGTAAGCAAGTGTTAAGTGTTGCTGTCTTAAGTGTTACTAAACTGTGATTTTGTTTGTAAGAGTGTCTCATGACAATGATGTAAAGATGCAGCATCCGTGGCAACGACAGACGTGTGCAGATCAACAATGTATAATATGGAGTGCGGGAGAGGGTACAATCATGCAGCGTTAAAGGTATAGAAGTACTTGTATTACTTCAAGTTTTATTCCATAAAAAGTGACAAAAACATTACGTGGGAAGAAAACTTCTTTCCACAGCGAAAAATTTAACTTCAAGCACCTGAGCGAGCCGCTACGGGAATGTGAAATTCACAGAGAAACCCCCTCCACCTGCACCGCTCCTGCTAAACAGGTGAAGAATAGATTTTAGAGCGACAGGACTTAGTGCTGCTGAATCTTTGAATTTATTTATTTTTTGCTGTGTTTTACTTGCATCTATTAGAAAGAGAGTGTAAACACAAATACTTATTTTATGTTTGAATGTTAAACAAATGGTCAAAAACTGCATATAATTGAATTTTTGCTTGATGCAATGTGCATGAAGTTAAAAGATTAAAACTAATAAAGCAACTTTTAAAAAGAGACTTTTTCATTTAATTCAGTTTTATATGATAGACGATGCAGAAAAAAATAGAATTGGGCTGAAATGTCTATTGCATTATTAAGTATTCAGGTTGTGTATCATGCTTTTAAAAAAGTAACTAAGTAATAAGTAACTAATTACTTTTGAAAATAAGAAATCAGTAATGTAACAGCATTGTTTTTTTGTTTTTTTTTTTAGAAGTAATCAGCAACTAATTACTTTTTTCAAGTAACTTGACCAACACTGGAGGCAGGATACACCCTGAACAGTCTGTCGCAGGTCTGTCACATGGCTAACACATAACCATTTGCCAATTTAGTGTTTCCAATTAACCTATGTCTACTAACTGCATGTCTTCGGACTGTGGGAGGAAGCCGGAGCACACGGAGAGAACATGCAAACTGAGAAAGACCCCGGCCTGATGGTGGAACAGGACCTTCTTGCTGTGAGGCAACAGCGCTAACCGCCGTGCTGCTGAAAAAAGAAAAAAAAATTTGACTGAATTATCGGCTTTGGCTTAGATCTTGTGTAAAAGCCACCTGAGTTGCTTTGTCTCCCTCCCCGCGTCGATCAGACAGAAAAGCTGCTCAGTTTCTCTACCAAGGCCAAATATGTTAACAGGGCAGCAGACTCCAGCTCTCTGGGACCACCTCCATACTGCTCTTGGCCCCAATCCAATGTTTGGCTGCATGTGTACTGTCCGGATGTCAGACCTCTGACTATAACTATAACTCACCTACACTGTTAACCATCATAACAAGGTATTCTCCACTTCAACTAACTTCTTTCCACACAGACACATCCCAGCGTTTCACTCAGAGCTAACTGTGTATAGACAGACAGACTCAACTCACCATAATTAGACATAAAGTTTATTTCTGGATTTGTCCTGGAAACTTGACATAGAATTGTTTCACTACAGGTCAGATTTATTTTTTAGGTACTAATTTAATCAGCTGATTTTGTTAAAAATAACTACATTATTTCTTTGCTTAAGAATCTAATATTCTCAAAGGCAAAGCTTTGGCACTTTATGTGATAAGCAAATTAATGAAAGGCTCCTGATGGATGGATGGATGGATGGATGGATGGATGGATGGATGGATACATACATACTGTGGATGGTTACTTTCTTTCATTTCCCCTTCTTAAAGTTCTTTTGAGGTTTCTTTCACTAACCTCAACTTTTTCCCCTCAAGCTCCTCCTTTTTATCCTCCAGCAAACCTCACTGTCTCCCTCGCGCCTAATTTGCTCCATACTATAACCTAACTTCACCCCTGCTTTACATTCTTTTTCCTCTAGCAACATAATACATTCTTGTCTCGCTGTTTTCTCTCCTGTCTGACTGATGATGTTGTTCAAATGATGCAAGATTGCTGCAGGTGTGCAACACACTGTCTTTAGGGGGCCGATCAGCTTTGTTGTTGTTCGGCTTAGTAGGCCTACAACAGTTTAGTTTTCCATCTCTGCACTTTTGTTTATGTCTGTCTCTCTGCAAATGCTGAGTCATAAGTTCAGAATATTTAAGAACCTCTCCTACCCCCTCTCTCCAAAGATTTCTCTTCACATCCAACTTTCTTAAACTGTAAGCACATTCATCTAACTCATCTTTCCTGAAAACTTCATGGGGCCCACATTGGCGTAGCCTCTCCTAAGGCAAAGATTGCCACCTACGAGAACTTCACCATCAATGTCTCTGCACGCATTAAGCATGTGGGTGAGCTGTCTCTGTATATATTGAATGTAGGTGGAAAGCACAGATTATTCTCAAGGCAGCTGTTCTGCATTGAAGAGAATTAAAATACGAATGGCACAAAAGGCACCGGCTCGCCGTGCCACATTTGCTTCTTACACTTAGAGAATAAGTAAAAGTTTGGGGGATTATTACCGTACATGGAGGCAACACGGTTACATTCTGTTCAACTCTGTCGCCACACGGGCCTGCTGGTCAGCTGCCGCCTTTCTGTGAGGAATTTTCATTGTTCTCCTTGTGCCTGTGTGGGTTTGTTTTTAGGTGCTTGGATTTAATACACAGCACAAAGCCATGCATGCAAGGCTGATTCTAAATTGGCCATTGGTGTGGATGTGAATGTTAATGATGGCCTGCTTCTTTATGTTATCCCTGTCATGGACTTTACTCAAGCAACCCTTACCGGATACGCGGAGAGCAAAATAACGACGATACACTAATGCAACGGCAAACAGCAGATCATTGTTATTCTGTCGTTGTGAAAACATCACGAGGGGTCACTGGGAGTAGATCTAGCTGTGTTCTTTAATTGATTTCTCCTGTAAAGCGATCCACAAAAGAAAACTGCATCCTGCAAAAACAAAGCTCCTGAGAGCTGTGCAAGCAATTACAACACTAAAACTGCTGACACCATATCTATACATCTCTGGGCAGGTAGGTATGAGATTCAAATGCACTGGAGAAAGAACACTGTATGTACAATGGCCTACACTGGCCTCATGTCCCTTAAGTCCTGTTTCTAATAGAGGTTTCAAATTGAGGTGATTTTAAGTTTTTAGACAGAAGAGAAGTTGGATGCATTACAATATATGTGGGTTAGTGGGGAGGTTTCCTGTGTTTCTGTTATATATTTTGCAAAAGTAATTTATTTTTGTGATAACAGTCAATCGCAGATAACTAAAAAAATGTCAGTCATAACACTGCACTAACAAAAGCAATGACAGCAGCATTGAGCAATAAATATAGGTAGATTATTGAATTATTGATTAAGAAATTATAAGCATACTTTGTGTTCATTTAAACCTAGATTACATTAAATTGCTATTTCGTTATAAAGTTAAAAAAAACAAAACAATTTACTA
>VUQR01027243.1:16522-35172 GCA_015108515.1 Hemichromis elongatus | reverse complement strand
CCCCCCCACACACACACACACACACACACACACACACACACTGCTTTCTTTGTCAATTTTAAATATGAACGTCTCCTACTGCACTAAAACAACAGCAACAACAAACAAAAAAAAGGTTAACTTAAGTTCTGCGAGAGTATGACTGTGTAGATGATAAAAAGTGGTAAGTGAAATGGTGTGGTTGTAAAAATCTAATAAAACAGTTGCAATCAAAACCAGGTTTTTTGAGCGGTAATCACAAAAGTCAATGTGGCAATAAAATTTGAAATACTAAATTAAATTTAAAAAACTTCTTTAAAAGGAGCAAATTCATTAAAAACTATATGACAAAAATCTTTTGAGACTTATCAGAGTTTGTTTAAAATGTTAAAGGACATGCAAGCAGTGACATCAATCTTAAAAATTTCACATCCACTTTTCCTAATATGAGTTTGAAGTTCATGTTGTTGTTTTTTTTACAGAAAAAAAAGCTTCTACCTTTTTCTTTAGCCTTGTTAAATGAACCTGCTCTACATTATCCTCTCCAGTGGCACTGACCCTGACTGGCATTACTCAACTGTGTGTCCCTGACTCAGTCTATACCCGCATAAAATATCACTTGGTGCACAAAATATCTTTTGCCAGCATTTGTGTCCCTGCACCCACCTTCAAGAATAATGACAACACACACCTATCCTGAGGTAAAGCTCCGGATAACTGAGATGCTTTTTTTCTTTGGTAGACAGCAATAGTTTTCATCCATCCTGTGTGTCCTAGCATTACCTAGGCAACATGTCTGTAATTAGTGCCCCTCTGTGAATGATATATCATAAAAATGGCTCTCGGCTTGTGTGAATATAGCACCATGAGGACATTTTAAGGACTTAACGGTGACCTGGGGGTCTCTCCATTTAATTATACAGCTTGCTAAATGTGTCTCATCTATCTAAATGACCTTGCTTAGTTGTTCTTCCAGTTCAAATTACAAACTGAGGTAGAAGACACTCCTATGACTTTAAATGTGTTGTGCGTGGACTAAAGTAATGGAGCATCACTACCCTTCCTTGTTAGGAAGCATTTTTAGACGGTGACTATTTGTTTTTTAACAGCAGTCCCAATTTATTTTGGGAGTATATATTTGGCAATGTCATGGTACAATGTCATGATATTATGATAGTAGTATAATAGTAATGTACAGGCTAGGTTATTATGCACATCTGTTCAACCGCTTGCTAAGGCAGATATCTAAACAGTCAGTCACATGGTAGCAACCCAGTGCATTCAGGCATGTAGTCATGGTCAAAACGGACTCCAAAACTTCAAACTGAACATGAGAAGGGGCAAAAGTTGACTTTAAATGACTTTCAACATGGTCTGGTTGTTGGTACCAGGCAGGCTGGTCTGAATATTTCAGAAGCAGTTCTCTGGGAGAAAATGCTATGTTGATGCCAGAGGTCAGAGGAAAATGGCCAGACTGCTTCGAGCTAATAGAAAGGCAACAATAACCCTAATAACAAAGTTATGCAGAAGAGCATCTCTGAATGCACAACACGTAGACCACGCCAAACCACTTTTATCATACAACAAAGCAATAAATCACATCTTGAGGTGGTTTCTTAAACATGAAAATGAGTTCAGTGTACTCAACTGGCCTCCACAGTCATCAGATCTCAGTCCAATAGGGCCCCTTTGGAACAACTGTGTAATGCTATCATGCAAATATGGACCAAAATCTCAGAGGAATATTTTCAACACCTTGTTGAATCTTTATCATGAAGAATAAGGTCAGTTGTGAATGTAAATGTTCATCCTGCCCTAAGCAATGTGAGTGTTTATTATTCCAAGTGTTTTCAAAGCAGCACCGTCCACTTCAGCATTTATCTACAAGGCAATGTTAGGTTTTGTCTCAGTTTTTTGGGAAAAAAAACTATAGATAATGACAAATAAAGAAAAAATTTAAAAAAAAAGGATGATTACATTTTTGTATATCCCTATGCTGGAAACAACAAACTACTCATTTGAATAAATAATATCCCTTTTTGTTCTGCTGAAACTATAAACAGTCTATTTACCTGTTAGACACAAATCTCACTGATGATGTCCTTTTACAGTTATATTCCACAGGAGGAAGCCATTACTTCTAGTGATTTTATTATAGGGGTTCTCCTGTGAGTTGCTTAGGTAAAGTGTCTTATTGTGTCAGTGTGAAAGAAGCACAGAAGTTAAAGTGCACGAAATACTGAAAGATAGAAGCAGGCACACTTATTCCCTACACTTCTCAGAAGGGTGTTCGGGGGTCTTGAACAAAGCTATAGTTTTGCTTTTCTATGTGGATAAAAATGTCTCTGTCAGTTTATTGTTCTGTCCTCTCACATTAAAGGAAATTAGCTTTCATTTTCAAATCATTTTAAAATAATTGCATACAGTCACATTTTTTCAGCCTGCCACTGCACTTCCTACTCCTCCCCACAGCCCTACCCTGTTCTACCCTCCGCTGTGAAAATAATACTCCTTGTCTGTGAATGACAGGCTGTAATCTTGATGCCAACGAGAGCTGAAGTCGACTCGGAGATCTTACAGTTGGTTGAAATCATAGCTGATGAATTGAAAAGCAGTTGTTAGACCTGAAGGTTAGAAAGCTTTCACTTCTGTCAAGAGAATGCACGGAGAATGTATGTGTGGAGCGAAGGGTTCAAGTTATGCTGCTTCTGGATTACTCCTAATTCATAAAAACGGCTTGCAATCAATTTTGACTCTTTGTAGTTATGCATACTTAGTAGTTATGCATAAAACCTTGCTTTGATCTTAAATTAAATTCTCCAGCTCATTGTGAAGTGATATTACAAGTTAAAATGCTTTAAAGTCTGCAGTGAACTTTGCACATGCTTTATTAACAATGTGAGAGGAATTAACAATTAAAGATGCAGTATGATAAGTTAATTGCAAGGTGCAATGTGATTATTATTTACTTTTTGACCACTGACTGCCTTGTGTTAGGAGACCTGGGTCGTCGACCCAGAGTTTTGAGTTTTCGTTTTGTTGAGCTTTGAGTTTGCCATTATTTATTGTTTCTAGTCTTTTAGTTTCTTTGTCAGAGTTGTGCCTTCTGTTTTCTGTTCTGTGTTCCATAGTTTCTGTCTCCCCTGTCTGCTGTATCCAAGTCCGTGTCTCTGTGTTAGGTTTCCTCTTTTATTTTGAAGTCCATGTCTTATGTTAATGTGTCTGGTTTTGCTTCCTTTGTCTCGTTAGCCCTGATTTGTCCCAGCCGTGTTTCCCTCCTGTTACTCGTTCCATGATTGCTCCCTCTGTGTATTTAAGCCTTGTGTTTTTCTGTGTCAGTGTTGTGGTCTACTATTGTCCCATGCTGTGGGTTCTGTGCTTCTACCTGCCAGTTTCTGGTCATTTAGTAATAAATGTTTGTTTTAAGTCTGCACTTTTGAGTCCTCCATTTCATCACTCCTGCCTGCATACAGCCCTCACCTGACACTTTGGTTCATGATTAATTGAAATAGATTCTTTATGCACACTATCTATTATGGTTCCTGACTGACAGCAACAATCTTAAAAGTTATTTTATGTACAAATCTAATATATTTATTCTGAATAAGACCCCTGAATTTAATCTCAGTGTCAGTCTGTCTCTGTCTCTGTTGTCATTTCAGTTTCCCAGTGGACAGAGACAGTTTGCTGTAATGCTCAGAGCTGTGTTAGGACCTCCTGCTGTATAAAACATTAACAGGTGAGGATCCCCCCCAGTCTGGCCCTATAATAGGTGAATAGGTGAAAACACTTAAAAACCAGACTTCTGGTAAAATTAACACAAACACACACACACACACCTTCCTCTAGTCTACATAGTCTGTTCAGGTTATTATGCCTTTAAATACTTATAATTCCTTTTTCATTTCCCTTAATTAGGTAGGAAGCTATTAAATTACCTTTGCTCCTTGACACCCGGCAGTCAGAATTTTCTCCTACTTTGCTGTGTCTTCCTAAGCAAACACCATGATTCACTGAATTTTAACTCTTGACTTGGGAGCCGGTTAGTTAGTTCTGGTTGGCTGGCGAGAAATGCATCCGTGCGTCTCAGAGAAGCCGTCTACTGACACATATACTCTAACAACCACTCAAACAACCATTTCCAATCTGTAACTTTCTGCTTGAAGTCCCTTCACAGCTCAGGGGTAATCATAAGTTTGGTCTTGAGTTTTGTTTGGTGCAGCACATGCAAACCCCATGCTGTGTATGGTTTTCTTGCATGTTTACACCCAGTATGTGACAGGTTGTCAGTTTGTCAAAAAGAAGCGTGTGGTGAACAAAAGAACATGCCCACACTGATCAGTCCAAGGTCTGTGTCCTGAAAGCGTGGGTGACACAAGTATGATTATATGAGTGTATAGTTTTTGTGGCAATGCAGTACTTTTACCTTTAACTGAAGTTGAAGCAACCTGAAACACTTCACTTTTACCAGCATAAATCTCCTTTCGTTGAAGTCTTTTCAACAGCCCACACAACACTTTCCATGTATTTTTTTCCCCTTTTCTCTAAAATTTACTCTCTTAAATTCAAAAACAGTCATCTGTGTGGTCCTTGTGTGAGAGGAGGGAGGGAGGTTGTTTTTACAGTCTGAGTCCTCAGCTTCTTCAGTCAAGGACAGGCAACCTGATCGCAATGTCCTCACACTGGATAATGGATATTTCACCTGATATTTCATCTAAATGTATTAAATGTACCATATAGCATCTGAGGGACACGCACATTCACACACATCTAACCAGATGCCATGGTAAATGTAATGAAACAAGAGGTGATGTAATGAAGGTCAATTCCTATTATAACAGCATACTCTGATCATCATAGCACTAAGTTCTCCAAAACCCCAGCTGTTGCTGTTGATGCCAGCATATGGTTTGTGAGTAGAAGAGCAGAGAATCAGTGTTAAAAAAAAAAAAAGGCCCAGTAATCCCTTGCTAGTGTTACTGTGTTTTTGTTATTATTGCATGTATTTACAGTGACTGGGCTGTAGCTCAACTTTAGATAGGCTAAACTGGGCTGTGTACACATTCTTATTTTCTTTGCTTACCAGGAAGCTTTCTCTAAGTTCAGCTCTAGTTTATATCCCCATCCCCATTATTTCTCTTTCCTTTGTTTTCTCTTTTTCTCAGTCTTCCTCCACCTGCTCCTTCTGTGTCTCTTTACTTATGCCCGTTCTTTGACTCTTTAGCCTTTCCTTCCATTTACCACGCTCCCTTTGTCTCCCTCTCTACTCTACAAAAACCTTGCTCTCTGTGCTCAGCTGGTATACAGTGCCTTGCAGTGGTGGGGCCTGTTTTAAGCATCACTTTGAACAATAGTGCCATTTACAGTCAAATACATTACAGCTGACACAGAGATGGATAGATCCTGCTGTGCAACACTTTGCACATTTTGAATCTGTCAAACGACCGCATTTACAAGAAGTTATGTAACTCTGAATATTCTCGGGAGGATCGGTAGTTACTACACATCTGAAGCACGGGTGAATTCATCTCCCAGCTGTGGCAAATGGGAAAAAAAATGCCCTTTGGGAGCTCATATCCACCAGATACACACAAAAATATACACACTCACAAAAAGATTAAACTGTGACTCACATGAATATTTTGCATCGTCACAAAGTTCCACTGCTTTTTCTTCCTCCAGAACATGCCGATTTAGAAACAATGTACTGCTCACATCTGCGTGATTGTAGCATCAAGCTTCTTTCATTAAAAAATAAAACTTGAGCTCTTTTTATGGATCTACTGCAGCATTGATCTTTTCTAGAAATTATTTCACAGAATGAAAATGTCTTAAGCAGTTGGATCAACCTTCCAGCTGCACCAAAGTAAATTCACAGCTAGGCAATAGTCATTTTGTGTCGTGTCTGCATCCCTTCCTTCAGCTAGCGTTCCACAGTAGTGAGAACATATGGAATGTAAACCATCTCAAGCCACGTGCTGTATGACAGAAAGGAGAACTTTGAACAATGGTAAGAGGTGATTATGTTCAACAGTTAAAGTGAAAGTTATGCATTGTGCACTGAGTGTGACAAAAGGAGAGTCGGAATCTGTTTATACATGTTAACAACTACCTTACATGACAGCAATATGTACTAGAGAGCTGCCACAATAAGAACTGTTTAATGTCTGACCGCTAACCACTTCTGTGTTTCTGGCATGCAACTCAATTAGGTAATATCCAGCAGGTTCAAACGTTAAAACATCAGCTGCTCAATTATATCCTGTATTATACTTAATATTTTTTTCTTTGTCTGTGTGTAGGTTCCTTAAAATATCTACAGGTCCATGTTGACACAGCTGCAGACATGTACAAATAAACTATTTAAAATAAAAACCAGGTTGAGAATTTGATGGAGAAATGGTGTTAAGGAATGGAGAAATTAGCAGAAGCAGTAGTTTCAGGGAAAAGGCACAAGCAAAAGGAGGGTTTTGAAATACAGAAATAAGCGAAAAACAAAGAAGAGAAATACAAAGGCTGCAGATTGTTAGCAGCGCTGTTAGAGACCGAAACGAATGGCCACCTCTTGTGGAACGTAAAGACAGGCGGTTGAAGGAAATGTGCCAAGCTTAAGACTGGTGATGGCTTGATTGTTTGTGCTCATGGTCAGCGCTGCAGAGGCAGTTTGTCTAAAAGTATGAATGGGTCTCCAGTTACTATGGCGACAGGGCTATTACAGACTGACATTTTAGCATCGCCTATTTCATTTTTTGAGTGGGTGGTTTGCTTCTAAAAGTTGCAACCTGACTGTACCTGAATCGATTTCACCCAGTTCACTCACTGTATGCAAAAATTTTGATTCAAGCAGATCAAAATGAAGCACAGAAAAATAAAAAAAATGAATAATACAGTAAAACACATTGGAAAGAGAGAACAAGATTTATGAATGAGATACTCTCTTCTAATGTCTACTTTTGTCTTGTTTAAATTTCATGGTAACGCAATTCATGACCTTGCTGAGCTTGCTTGTCTTTCCTTTTCACGTCATCACTTTCTGAAGGAGTGTGCAGACATTTGGAACTTTTTAGTTTCAGATTTAACATTAATAGCAATGTTGCATGCTCCAGTGATGAGCGTAGAAGCTTTGAAAAAGAGCTTTGGACCATGAAGCCTGTAATGAGAACGCCCTGAGGCATCCTCGCAATGAATACTGTAGATTACAGATGCAATGCAAATTGTAAACTTAGTCTGAGCAAGCAGTGCTGCTTGCCATTAGGTTATTATGTAATATACATACAGTGCTGAAGGGCATAGACAGGCCACTTGCACAACAGTTAAAAAATTCAGTGTCTTTACAGAATGGATCTTATTTTTGTAGCTTGGGTCTTCCAGCTGAGTCATCAGCACTGATTTCTAGCTCGTAAATTATCAGGGAGATTCCCCATTTTTTCTTTGTTATCGTTCTCTTTTAGATTTTAAAACCGAAGACAATTATAGAATTATCTCTGCACAACTGCTGCTGGGATCAACTGTGATCTTGCCTACACAACCTACTTAATTGGGGTTTACGAGTTTGTAGAAATAACATACTAAATTTGTTTTGATAAACAACTATTTGTTTACATTTTGTCCGAATAGCTAAAAAAACCCCATTGTAAAGTAAATGTAGTGATGCTCCCTAGATGCTACTGGGTTTTGTGTAAAAATGCCACATAAATAATTTATAAATTTATATTTATATTTACAAATAGTAAAAATTTGGTGAAATTATTTGTGCATTGTCCTTTATTCATATTTTTTCTCCTGTGATCCCGGTTTTTTATTTTGCTCATTTTCTTTTTATTTCTTTTTTCTTCAACCTATCAGCTCTGGCTTTGCCACCCTATGCCTATATAAACAAAGCATATGGTAAAAGACAAATTGGCAAAGACATTTGCTTTATCTCTTGGCAAAGCAAATGTGTTTGGCACAGCAGTGCATTCAGACCACCATTCTGCCTTCAAAACCTTGCTGAAGATGACTTTGCCAGAAATCTAAATAACACTGAGACTTGATTCAAAAGTTAAAGGTGAAAGGTGCCTCTTGGGACTTTGAAAAAAACATAAAGAAAAAGATAATTATGTATGTTTAAATATGGCTAAAAGTGAGAGGACATCATGTCGTCTTCAATGTAACCTCTTCAGATGACCAGCAGATTCAAACCCAGACCCCTCTTGCTGTGAAATAAAAGTGCTAACCCCTGAAACACCCTTGCATGGAAGAACAGTAAGTTATGACTCTCCAGAGGCATGCACAAATATAATAGATGGGTATTGTCATAAAAGAAGCAGTTGATTTTTTTATTATTTCTCTACACCCTTTTCATATTGTCTTTCCCCACATCCCTCACATTTCTTCTTCTCTTTAGAATGAGCTTCAGTTTTTTACAAATCACTCACAGGGATGAGGCCAACAACCCGCGTGCATGCACGTGCTTGTGGATGAATGTGTGTTGGCCGCACCGTGGCTCTGTGTTGGAACACATCTGTGCCTGAGTGTGATGTGTGAGCATGTCAGGGTGTAGCTGAAAGGGGAGAGCAGAATGTGATGCTGAGGGGGAGGGGACGAATGATGCATGGAGGAAGGGCGGAACGGGTGGTGACTGTTTAACATGATCAGTGAACAGCAATATTCCCTTCCCCCAGCCTCAACCCATCCACTCCAGTTCCCCTCTCCATGTCAGCCAAAGCAGAGCCATAATGATTCCCTTTCCCAATATAATGCATTTTAACAGTAATTAAGCTGATATGTGAGTACACTTGAAAAAGCCCACGAAAAAGTAGATGTGCCTCTGTAATTGCATTCCCTCTTGTCTATTCAAGCTTTCCCTCCTCCTTCTTTTCTGCTTCTCAATTCCTGTTGCTCTGCATTCTATATGCTCTACTCTGTACACCTTTCCTCATCTTTTTTCATCACCCGTCTGTCTTTGAAAATTTCTTTTCCATCCTACTCATCCTGCTTGTCCTTCAGCTCCCTCTGTCCTCCTCTTCTTGCTGCTGCTGTGAAAATTGTGAGGCTTGTAGAGCAGCAGAAAGACAGTCTCTTATTGTGTTTGAATGTGTGTTTGTGAGTGCACACACATGCTGGAGTATAACACATCTCCCTGGGGGCCAAGGTTGGTCTGAGGGTCATTGAGGAGGTCGCTATGGGAACACAAGCCCTCCCTTATTGTTGTTTGCTTCAGGCCATCTAAAATGACAATCTATGTATTTTTTTTTTCTTTTAAGAAACTTTAGCTTTAAGTAATATTGTAACATGTGACAGTAACAGTCTCAGATTCACAGAAACACCGATGAACGGCAATGTAGCCAGGGTCTGCAAGTTATCACTGTAAGTAAGTGTCCAACCATCTCTGTTATAGCAAAGCTGAAATCAGCAGTAATCAAGGTGAAAGTAAGACATTTAGAAATATGAGCTCAAGTAAACACACACAGGGGAACACATAATCAATGACTTCAAGTTACTTCTGCAGATAGACCAAGACAGTAGAGAACAGTGACTATTCCTTTGTGGGTGGTTTGATCAGCCAATAGAGCTTAAACTAATAATGCAGTCTGGACTGTCAAATGGCACAGTGGATTAACTTATTTAGAACGTTTCCTTAGACTCTTCTGATCCCTCCACTTAACAGCAAAACAGGAAAAAAATTGGCATGAAATTAATTTTAAAAAATGTTTGAAAAATAGTAAAATAACTTCTCCTATTAGAGCAAAATACTGTTACAGCTTGCCCAAATTCAAATTGGTTAGTTGACATTTTAGTTGGTTAATTGCTTCTACAGGCACCATAGTGTTTCCAAAACAATCACTAGAGGGTGGATTACGTCATGTGTGCCATTCCCTAAAGAATTTTGTCATTTTAACTTCATGCAGTGAGATATTTTTGCATTGCAGGGCTTTTATGCTGTCAGATATCCATATGCACCAAGCCTAAAAATATCTGCATACAACAGTTTGGATATGACCATAGCTAACAGTTGGTGACAGTAGCTGTGGCTCACAAGCCATGCTGTTTGTCAGCTTGTGGCAAACCGGCCAGCCAGCATGTGTTTTATACAAAGCACTGAACTGCCTTTACCCTTTATACTGTGTCTGTACATCTAGGCTATATCTCTGTGTTAAATTACTTAAAGTATTTCAAAAACACTCTTCCACGTGTACAGTGCGCAGGCTGAATGTATGGCATATAAACAACTTTTAGTTTTGAATTGTGGAAAAGAGTGGACTTCTCCAATCTTACATATAGCAAATATCTGCCTCTCTCCGTGGTGCTGAAATGAATCTGAATCTATCTATCTATCGTTTCTCCGTGTCTAAAACAAAAACAGCATGCATGACTTGATAATCACAGTCGATAAAGTAACACAAAGAAAATATCGTGGTAGAACACAATCTTATCTTTCTTCCTTCAAGGATAAAGCATTACCTTCAGAGATAAGAGGAATTTGCCGGGTCACATTGAGGGTAAGGGTGGCTTCTTGGGGCTCAGGTCCCGACCTCAGCAGGCTATAGTTTGTCAACCTCAGTGACTGAATAATGACACCAGTGAACACGCCGAAAAAAAGCCTCCAATGTCCGTCAAGATATCAACTAGAGGCTGAAGTCCCTGCGATCGAAGTGGAGACGGAGTTCGACTCGGGTCAAAATAAAACCCACCGGGCCTGGTTCCTCTTTAGTTGCTTTATAAAAACTAGCAGATACGCCCTTTGCAAACAAACAAACAAACAAAAAAATGTCCACCATTAAAATTCGTATTCTTTGTACTGAAGACTACTTTTCCGTGCACAGCGTTACCATGCAAAACATCTTCTTTCCAGTTCCGGACTTGCAGAGAGACCACTGTAAAGCACTCCGATAACAATGGTATGATGTGATCTGTGGAAGATGCTTTTGAAGCAGGCAGTCAGCAGCACACAATTCCATCCACGGATTGTCTGGAGTTGCTTGAACCGTTCCTACTGGTTAACCGAAGCTGTCCGCAAAATAAAACACTCCTACGCAAACATCAGCAGCAGCCTCGGCACCATGTGTGTTGGAGGAGGAGACGGGGTGATGCGAAATCTCGCCATCTCTATTTCAACAGCCAGTTCAGCGCCGTCCAGGGAGGTCGAGGTCAGATTTTTGTTGTTGTGCTGCTCTAGGTTCCGCCGGATTTCCCCCCCTTCCTTCCTATTCACAGTATGCTCCTCATGTGAACGTTCTCGCTTGAAAAAAAAATGCGACCAAGCAGCAGAAAGCCACAAAGTCTCTGCAGATGACTGGTCACAAAGAATATTGGTAGCTGTTTATTTTGTGCACGGCTGTCGGATTTCCGTACGTTTGATGATTCTTCAAGAACGACGTCCGGAACTGCGCGGAAACGAGTAAAATGCGCTTTAAATCCAGAGGTGGCTCAGTGCCTGCACACCCAGAGAGTACTAAATGCAGCCTGGAGTGTACAGTCTGGGAGATGGCGCTTTAGTCAAAGGCTCAGATTGGCTGTGGGTGCTTTCAGAGAAGGGGGGATTTAAAAGAGAGGGACAACATGCTGTTGATTTTCGACTTCCAAGTTGAAGTGCGTGAGGCGTTTGGCGGGACTTCCAGGCATGCAAAGCTCCTTTGTTAAAAGATACCACCAAAATTTCTGAATTTCTGAAGTCCGCTTACAAACATGGACTGATACACAACTCCACTGGATATGAAATGAATTGCATCAACATAGTGCAAAAAACTAACAGCTGACAAGAGCATGGTGAGGAGGTGGCGATAAGTAACCTTCACTATGTACACTGGGACCCTGAAGCTGCTGCCACATTCAGAGGAGGAGATTCATTAAGCTTCCCACTTACAGTGACCACAGTTAATCATCCATGCTATACGCTTATGCTGCAGCCAAATCTATAAAGATAATTTAAAACATTACACGTGTCCTATGCCCAAGGTTCAGCCAAGTTGGAAAAATAAACCGTTCCTCTGTTGCGAACAAAGCATTCATTAAACTAGAATCCCACAACTGTCTCTGAGATGAGTCTTTCGTTATGTGTCCCTCTGTGAAATGTTCCTTACTAAGTCTCTAACAAATCCTCAGGACTACAGGACATATTGGGACATATCTGTGGATGAGAAAGACCACATGAGAGCCATATATGCAACAATGTTCTCTGTTGATCAGCCTTTGAATCTAAACGGTTTCACCTTTTATTCCCTCCACTTCTTTCTCTCGTTTCCTACCTTGTGGTCCAGCCTCTCTTCCAATTATCCAATTAACCCTAAAGCTGCTGGCTTCTTACATTTTGATCAGACAAGAGGTAGTTTGCTATCATATCAAAGATAGCAGTGTAACTTTTTATAGCATTCATTTTTGAATGTAGTGTAACTGAAAGTAGTGGAGATTAGTACACTTTGAGAGTCTGCCGTGTTGAAATATTTATACAAGCAGAGAATGAGATGGGTGCTTGGAGTGGTCATGCCGAGGTGAATTTGGCTTTTATCCATTTCTCCCTTTCTCCCTTTCTCCCTCTCTCTGCGTGTTTATGGATTCCATGTGAGTGTGTGTGTACACACTTGCAAACAAGGTGATGTGTGTCAGAGTGTCGGGTCTGTGACAGCTTCTGCTTCAGATTCAGTAGCAGAATTTAATAAAAGTGCACTAAGTAACATCAGTTTTGTTGGAGTTTAATTTCACATCTTAGTACTGCCCCCCCCCCTCAAAGTTGGATTACCAAACAGACAGGCAAAAGTGGGCTACTGCCTTGGAGCCCCACAGCCTTAGGGGCCCCGAATCACAGGATCACTGCGTGCGCATTTGAAGTCTAAGTGATACTATATGTAACTTTAGAAAGAAGAAGTAAAACAATCCTTGTTGAGTAACAGAAAATTTCAATTCACGATCAATAAAACACTCTTTCTCACTTCACTGCACTCTGGGGTTTGATGCTCCAGTTTTGCTTACTCTGGTAGCTCATTGTGACTAACATTAGCTAACATTAACACAGTTAATACTGTGCCAGTTACATAACTTTCCCCTCGTCTAGCTATTGTCACTTGCAGATGTAATGGCCATTGTTCAGCAAATGTTGCATTACTTTAAATACTTCAAGTATGATATAACTCAAAAACAGATCCCGTGTCAACAGTAGAACAATTTCATTCATTTGATTTATTGATATTAATATGACCTAATTTAATTTCCCATCCAGGGAATGGAATTCCCTATAGTCACAGGTCATTAAATCACAGCAACAGAAGAAGATGATGCAAGACAATGACATGATTAAAAGACTACATGTCAAATCTTAAAAGGTGCATTGATGTAGAAAACGGAAAATATGCTTATATATTCATGAAGAATAGAATAGAATAGTTCTTGACTGTCACTGTACATGTACAACGAAATTGTGGGTGCTCCACACCAACTGTGCGGGAAATATAAATAATAAGACAACAGGAATACATAAAAAACAAGAAAAATAGATGTCAAACAATAGAAAGACACACATTAAAAGGACAGGAAGCAAAGTGAATATAGTGAATGCAGTGCAAAGTGCTACAGTACAAACACATGTCACTCAAAATTAAAAGATTATTTTGTGCAAGGCTGCTTTCCATTGCATTTCTGCTTTAATTAACTTTTCCTCTGTAGCAAAGTACAAAACTCATTTTATATAATCATTCATTTATTGTGTTTCCACACAGGCTTTTGTGTGCTTAACCGGTGTGAAAAGCTGGTGGAGGGAAACACATTTAAAGCCTTTTATGATTTTTCATTATATAGTCTTACATTGGTAAATGCCCATATTAGTAATTGACAAAGTTGCATAAAATAAAGTCATCTTCTGGCCAAAAGGCTACAGAACACTCTAAATGCTGATCCAACCTTTTATCAACAAGAGGCAGCCAATGAGAAAAGAGTTTGCTTAAAGTGCCGATGTCCTTAAAGAGAGGTGAGATAAAATGGCTAGACCAAATAGAATTTTTTGTTGGACCTGCAAGCAATTCATCCGTGCTTTTTCATTCATATTTAAGACTTTATTAGTTACTGATTTGGGCAGTTCTCATCATTGTGTCATTACTGCTTTATACTAAAGGTATTTACTAATAATTTTGCCCTTGATCTACCATGAAAATATATGTAAGGGAAAAGGGGGAAATATAATAAAAGGATAGAGTACAAAAAGAAATGCATAACGATCGCCAACTGCTGCACCTGTAAGAAGGAACAAACATACAGCACCTGGAACTCAAAAATCATTAAAAAAAAAACACAAACACATAAATCAAAAATCTTCTTGTAGTGTGAGTGTGAATGTGAGAGAGAGCAAGAGAGAGCGAGAGCGAGGGAGTGTCTGTGTATGTGTTTATGTCACAAATGTACTTGATAATGAGGGTGGGAAGCTGCAATAATGGCCCTCAAAAACCAGAGGCAGACGGCTATGGAACCAGGAAAACCGTGGCATCCACAGCCCCCGAGAGTACCGAAGACCTGTGGCCACACATCTTGGGGACACCCGCAGGTCCACCCAAGCAGGAGAAGGAGGGAGGCACCAGATGGGATGTTCACAGCCAAATGGTGAGAGTCCCCAAGGACAATAGGACCCAGCTTGAGGTCAGCCACAAGTCAAAAACCAACATGCACCTACATCCCAGGGAGGGGCAGAATGGTCCAGCAGGGAGTGGTGACCATGTCCCACAGGGTCCAAGGCTCAGCAAGCCCCAGACCCAGCCATGCACACATACACCATTTGCTCATTCACTCACTCTCATCCACCCACTAATGACACACACACACATTCACACACATTAACCCTCTACTTTCAAGGTGTCAGCAAATAGATGCCACCCTGAACTAGCAGCAAACTGGAGGGCTTCAAGTTTTCAGTAGATTGATCTTAGGAATGTACAGACATTAGTAAAAACAAAGTATAAACATTAAATTATTAAATGCAGTGCACAAAGACTTTATATGCAGTGCAAACCATTCCTTACCGTAACAGAATGCAGTATTATGATATTCATTATCTGGTTTTCATTCCCAGTATTATTGTTTTCTATGAGTCAGTGCCTCTCTTTATCCTGACTTGAAAGCATTGCATGATGCTGAAGTGTTAGGGGCAATATGTGCATTGATCTAGGCATAATGTCACATAGGCTAAAAACTTCAATTTTCTTTCAAAAACAAATATAATCAGACAAAGAACCTAATTTATTCTAGATCTGTTCTTCCCTGCTCCTTATACATCTCACGCCACCCCACCTCCTTCGCCCTCTTTCCTTCCAAATCCCAGCTTACTTTACGTCGTCTCATCTTGTTTTTGTTTGCTGACACATCAGTAGTGGCAGCAGAAAGATAAGTGCGCATGTATGAGATATGAGAAGCCAAGAAGTGAGGGGAACAGAGTGATCAGTAGTAATACAGAGCAGTGTAATGGAGCAGAAACAGGAGGCTTAAAAGTGGTGGTGTGAAAGAGAAAAAGAAACAATTATTTTACAGATACACAGAGATGTAAAGAGAAAGAGAGAGAGGATTACTGAGCCTCAAATGAAGGCCAGAGACACTAAAAGGACACACGGATCTTTTTGGCCTCGGGGAGTAACAGAGTTTATTACATTAACCAGCCTTTCTCATCTGCTGTCCGTTGTCTGCTCTGATCTAAACCTTTCTCATAATGATTCTCTTCTGGGAAAAAAAAACATCATATGCAATATTCACTACACAAAATCTGCATATCCATTGAAGACAACTAGCCCCTGATATTTAGGGAAACCTGGAAGTGATTTAATTACGTCTATAGAAAAGATGTGCTCTGAACCAACATGGAACAGAAATTTCATTTCCTGTAAAATGCCCATCCATCCGAATAGCCGGAAACCAGACTGAAAGTCACTACTTTTATAATTTTTGTATTGTTTGGGTGCGTATAGTCAGAAGTGTGCACCTGTACCTGAAACCTGAAAGTACTGCCTCTCGGTTCTGGAGTACACCTGTATAGCTTACCGGTGGCTCACTGAAATGTAAAAGGTCATGTTTAAGGGAAATACGTGCCCACTGTTTTCCTATAAATCTTGCCAGCAGTAACTTCCAGCTAGCCTGACAATCTTTTTCAAATATTAACCCATTATTTCCTTATCTGATGCAAAAATACTCAAATATGTGCATAAGGTAGAAACACCAGGATAGCAGCTTTTCATACTTCCAATTTGTCCACTTTTTTGCCACATGCAAACACAGACATACACGACACACAAACAGATTTCCGCAGGGACTTTACTAACCTTTAAAACCATGTCCTTTCTGCTTTTGAACCCCATAATTGACAGCTTGATTAGGTCTTCTGCAGCCTCAGGCGGTGGCTTAAGGAATGGGCATAATAAGTTAATGCCTTGTTTACTCCTCCTGAACCATTTGCAGCCCCCTAAATCTGCTTTTTCAAATACTAAAAAAGCTAGGTATAAAATAAAATTTTAATATGATACATGTTTACTGGGCAAAAAGACAAAACGACAAAGATGGAGTCAGCAATAAAGTTTGGTTAGCTGAAGCTGATTGTCGCTGATAATGTCCATGGTTGAATTTGGATCAATTAGGGTCTGGCAGATGTGCAGAATCATGGTTGACCCCAGGGCCTAAAGAATACAATCCAATTTTCCTCAACAAATGTAATACCATTAGGCTGGATAAAAACAGACAAATCACTAGGGAGGAGTCTCTTAAAAACCAGAGAGGTGGATGAGACAGACAGAGACCGGGCAGTTGCTCAGAAACAATACCCAAAAAGGCTTGACAGAGAAACCTTAACACTGGAAAACTGGTGTTTTTTAAAAGAAAGTAAAACTTTTCAGAAAATGAGAGCTTGAGAGGACAGAAAACATGTAAAGAAAAAAAAAAAACAACCCCCGAATGACCACTGAAAGGGATTCTGTCGTGACCAGAATGCAAAGAAGAGAAACAGTGAGCGTTTGAGTTTGGAGAATTTTACAGCTCTGGAGAAAAAGTTTCCACAAAACATTTTGGATTGAACTCCAGTTCAACTTTGGCTAAAGAGAAAGAAAAGAAATAGAGGTGGAGAGAAAACCTGAGAGACTTTGTTCGCTGTTGCACTGAAGCTCATTACGATCTGTCGTTGGGAATGAGGATCTACAATAAAAACCTTCGCCTTCAGGACATAACCATCATGTATTTCACTGCCCTGGCTGCTCTAATGGTCATCTTGGTGGCTTCTTACCAGGCGCCCAACAATGCTGTTGAAGTGTCCAGCCTTAAACCAAACCCCTCTCGTCCTCTCCCACCTCTCCCCATGCCTTTCCGCGTGCCCCTCGATCCACGTGGGGAGCTCCAGCTGGCTTGGAATGTCAGCTACACCAACCAGGAGATTTACATGGAGCTGAGGGTTGCAGAGCTCAGACACGGGGTGGTCCTGGGGATGTCCGATCGGGGAGAGCTGACCAATGCTGACCTGTTGGTGCTGTGGGACTCTGGATCCCAGAGCTACTTCGGAGTAAGTAAACCCTAGATGTGTGTATTTTATTTTCATAAGACTCTGTAAAAAGGACTTTGATTTAAGTAGGTAAAAGAGTCTATCATGCTCCCTTTGCCAATTTTTATTGCAAGTTAGCTTGTCATATTCATAAATGCTCAGGGATTACACGAAAGTCCTTAAAGAGGTGAGATTTTCCTCTTTCTCAGAAATCATCTGCCTGTGGTCCTTGGAGTGTGAGATTGGTGTTTTTGCAGAAGGAGCTGGCGAATGGTTTGCTTCATGATCACATAGTCACAAAGGATGCAGGCGGTCTGTGCTAATTGGAAATCACTCAAACGGCACTAATAGCTGAAATTCATCTGGGAATTATTAGCAGATATTAGCATATCAAAGTTGAATCCTGTGCTGATTAAGATGTGTGTGTATATTGCTTCATTTTCTTTTTGCCTGGCTCGAGCCTTTAAAAGAAAATCCAACTTTTTCTCAAATACGCTTTCCTCAAAAATAATATACGTAGCTATAAAAATGTGTTGATTGCCACTTTTTCCCACACTTTTAGGATTCCTAAAGAGTTTATGTGGAAATGATAATAAAAGCCTCGGAATGTATTTACATTCTGATTCCTTCTTTTTTTTTTTTAGACTTTTTTTTACTTAATATTTTATAATAGTATCATAAGAACAGAGTCTAAAGTACTTATACTTGATTGGCTGTCGTTCCAATAATCTATGTCTATTACAGACAATTTTCGTATTTCCTTCAATCAGATAAAAAAAAAAAAGAACTTTAACTACAATACATATTTTACATGTATACATGTACATGCTGCATGCTTCTGGACCTTAACAGGGAATTGTCCAGTTTAAAATGAGGATACATGCAAGAAAAATGTGTATGAATTATTAAGGAGTAGCATAAGATGTAAACAATTTGTATCTTTTATACTTAATTTCAAAGATTTGCCTTCATTTCCTTCTAAAATATTTCCATAATTCTCAATGTCCAGCGTTGCCACCATTTAAAAGCATTTACACGTAACATTCGCATCATTGTAAGTCTTTTCTTGTTCAATCGATTGCCTCCTGTCTGACTTTCTTCTCCAGTTCCATCGTTCTTCCCTCAGGAGGCCAAAATTACCCGCAAAAGAAAGGTCACTGCTGTTCCACTGTCTCCCTCCCCCTCTTTCTCACTCCCGTTC